>PVKN010004716.1:0-32764 GCA_004027915.1 Capromys pilorides
CAGCTACTTTGTCTTAGTTCATTGAGAATAAAAGCTTGTACTAATATTGCTTAGACAAGATATCAAGTCTGCATCTTGTCCTTTGAATAACTACTATAAAGACAACAAACAATATGCATTGTATTATTTATTGTAACCATCCTACTAACTTGTTTGGAAACTGTTTCATTGCTATTTTATCTTTTTTCTCATTAAAATGAAGGGAAAAAAATAAGATGCTAAAATAAAAAAATCCTACTGTCATTGGTCAGCATCAGTTCTTAGCTGCCCGAAAGAAGGAACCCACATGTGGGTCAGTATGAAAGCTAGAATAAACCCATTACAGGAAAGAGACCGGGCAAGGACCACAGGGATGGCCCCTGGACAGACACGGCCCCAGGCCCCAGGGGCAGGTGCTTTCCTTCTTCCAGGCCCCTCCCTGTTTGCAGTGCATCCTGCTGCCTCCTCTTAGCACTGCCCCTGGCTCCTTTAATTAACCATTTGGTTCTTTCCTCCCTCTTCCACTCAAGCATCGAGTCACTTCCTTCTTAGCTACCTGCTTGCACAGCCACCCCAAGGCTGGAGTCACTCCATGGCTGGTCCGCTGCTGGAGCAAGTGGCTCAATCTACATTAGCGTTCTGCTAGCTCCCTGCCTACGGGAGGCCCTGCGTGTTATCTTTGTGCCCTTCTGTGCATAGGCCAGGTAGTCTCTCTGTGTTTCATTTGATCTTTCATCAAGCCAGGATAAGAACATTTACCTTGCAGAGCTATCTGGCTACCCCGATGAAGGTAGGAGAAGGCTCATTCTCAACTATAAACCATAGTATAAATGCGCAGTGGGGTGGCTTTTGCGTCCTCACTGTCACTCCTGATGTTTAGAAAGTTGTTTTCGGCCTGGGCCTAGGAGGCAGGGAGTGAAGCGGAGTCGGCACTGGCACAGTGCTAGGTCAGACATCCCTCTGCGCAGCGTGGACCAGAAGGCAAGGAGCAGCCGTGCAAGGAGCCGGAGCCTCTGAGATCAAGGGCTGGGTGAAGGGGCGTTAGAGAAGGGCTTGGGCTGGAGTGGCCCTAGAGGAAAACAGACTCCTTGAGACAGCCAGCACCCGCACACAGCAGGAGAGGGGCAGCTATTTGTCTTCTTCACCTTGCTCCCTGCGTGCAGTGGATGATCCACAGCTCGTCTCCATGGCAACGTGTCCTTAGGAGGCTACCGTGCGTCTGCCTTAGGCAAGTTCCAAATTGCTCCCTGTCAACTTAACAGGTGCGGCTTTAAGCACCTGAAATGCGGAAGCAGAAGTGGCTCTGTTGCCGGACATTCCTGCGTCCCAGCCTGGCTCTGCCACTTGCCACTTCTGTAACCTTGCTGCAGCTGCCCTGATCCTGAGACCTCGTCTGGGACTGAGAAGAATGCCGGTCGCTCTGCAGGCTCACTGCCGGCTGTCCAGTGAGACGGTGCATGAGCTGCGCCAGGCCAAGGGGAAGAAGGCCAGGCAACGGCCAGGGCTCTGCTCCTCCCTTGTGAATCACTGTGTCTATGGAAACACAGAGCCCCAACCGCGGGTCAGTCTGCCCACACCCTGGCACCTCAAGGGTCTGCAGAATTCCTAAAGCTGATGTACTATTGCTGAGTACATACCCAGACTCTGATACGTCTTCTTCTGTGAGATTTACAGTTCTCTTGCCATAATTTCATACGTCTAGATTTATTAATTTAATGATAGAAAGATAGTCATTACTTTAAAAATATGACTCCAGGTACACTGTCACCAGAGAAAAATGGATGACAGAACTACAGGCTTAATCCTCTTCACTCAACACTACATACTCTAGTTCCTTTTGCTCAATCTATCATGTGGTTGTGTAAAATGTGTGTGTGTGTGTGTGTGTGTTCATTTTTGTGTCAGTAGACCCTACTCAACTGAGACGTCAGGGTTGTATGAGGTAGCCTAGTACTTGGCGTGTAGGCGGAGCTCAATGTTTCCGTTTTGTGGCTTCAGGGGTTGAGCCCCAGGCCTTGTGTATGGCAGCAACTGCTCTCCACTGAGCTACATCTCCAGCCCAAATAAATCCTTTTATGGTGTAACTGGAACTGAGCCATTTTTACCTTCACTCTTCCAGTTTCCTACATAAACCAAATGCCACGCGACTTTCTACACACACGTTGGCTTACTGTGACTCTGGATAAATGATGCTACACTCTATAAGCACGAAAACTAAAAGATGTGTTCACTCCAACAAATTGACGTTAACAAAAGACACTTGCAAGAAAGGTCCAACCATCCCAGATACTTCCAAAGCCCATTCATCTTCCTTTCCTACATGTTTCAAGATAAACATTTAGGCATCTGTTATGGCTTATGTCTCAATGTTCCCGTAAAGCCTCCTGCAGTCATAGGTGGGGATTTTTCAGAGGCAGCTGAACTTAGAGTGATATTGGAATTGATTCATGGCACAGTGCTAGGCTCAAGTACACCAGGACTAAGGTGTGCACGCTCCCTGCCCTAAGTAGCCTGGATAAGGGAAAAGGGGCAGATGGATGGGCTAAGATCTTCTGCTTCAGCCTGCCATGAACTAATTCCTCAAGATATCTGTCTGCCAAGCTCCGTGCCTTGGAGCCAGCCGATTATGGACTGGAATCACCACAAACTGTGAACTAAAGAAAACTTTCCCCCTTAGGTGTCAGGTATTTTGTCTCAGCAATAAGGAAAGTAGCTAAGACAGCATCTCACTGCCTGATAAGGGCAACAGGAATACTATGGTTACCACATTCACGAAGCCTGCGCTCTGCGCCTCTGCAGCAGGCTCCACGTGGATGCTCACGTTGCTGCTGCACCTCAGGACAGGGTCAGAGAAAGCACAGGAGAGGGGCCCAAGGGGGCTGCTGTGCAGACTCACTCAGCCACAAAGCCAGATCTCAACCCAAAGGGCTAGATGCCAAAGCTGGGAAGCAGTTGCTGCACCTCAGTCCTTCACAGCCTGGCGGGTGCGCCCCAGGGTAGATTCAGGGACTGCACCTTGAACCTCAGTTCTACCTTCTAGGTACAGCTGGAGCTGCTTCCACCACCGGAGCTGCTGGCTCTCTCGCACCTGCTCTGTACCTCCCGGCCTCTGCCTCCCTCCAGCTGGGAAAGTCCTGCTTCCCAGAACCCTCTGCTGCCTTCTCTGCATACCCTGTCCTGTCAAGCTTCAAGACCTGGGCCAACTGCATCTCTTCAGAAAACCCCTCCTCGTTCACCACTTTGCTCCCTCAGCCTGGTGTGCAGAGGCCCCACCCTCCTGGATGTTGCTCACCTCAGAGGCAGTGGCCAAGAGGACCCAGACCTGTGTTTTCTCTGCAATCAGAGCTAGAGGCCCTTACATTACCCACATGGTTTGTGTCACACACACACACACACACATACACACACACACACACACACACACATTGCTTCCTGGTTCTTCTCTGCCCTACACTTAGTTGCTTAGTCGTCCTGGATGGGACCTACTCACAGAGCACAAACCCCACACACTTGCTGCTAGAACTGCCCAATCAATCAAGGACCTTGAAAAAGCAAAGATGGCATGTGAGATCAAAACAAATAATCGCCCAATTAGCCATCATCTGGGCCTTCTTGTCAACAAGCAGCACCACAGCAATCCTCAGTCCGCTCCTTACGTGCTCAGATCACACAACGGGGCTTCAGGCAAGAGGCATGAGAAAGGAGGCCCATGTCTGGGATATGGCACATGGCCCTGGATTTGCTCTGGGGAGTCTACTAAGCAACTACCTGCATCTGACGTTCTGCTGGACAATGGGGACAGAAGAGAGACACAGGCTTCCATTAGAGGACTGTGCAGAATGGGCTCGAAAAGAAATAGCCAAAGTGAGTAGCTTTGCCTTGTTCCTGTGCCCTGAAGAGACGTCTCCCCTCTCCATGCCTGTGACATAGGGAGATGACCAGGTAGGTGAGGGGGACAGAGACAATGTTACCTCACGCCAGGCTCAGCACCTGAGTTCTCAGTGCTGGCCACCCTCTGCCCCCGGGCTGGGCCCCTGGCTACAACTCCTCTGTCACCACAAATGCCAGTGGTAAATGGAGGAGGAGCAAGTGACCAGTGGGTTGATGGAAACCACTGCTTTCGGTCAGCAAAGCTGAGCCAAGGAGATGTTATTTTCCTCATATTTCCTAGTGAGATCACTCATCTGCCAATGGCTTCAGAAGGTGGAATCACCATGAAAACACCTTCGAAGGGATCTAAGATCTGAGTCTTAGTGCCCGTTTGTGGAGTACGAAGGATGGTATCCACACCCCAGTGTCCTCATGAGAAATATATGTGATAACTCATATAGTTATTGACTTATTTATTTTTATACAGTTGGTACAGGATCTCACTATGCAGCTCAAACTTGTAGTGATCCTCCTATTTTCAGCCTCTTCCACATTGGGATTATAGGCATGCTCCACCAAGCCGGGTCTCAGTGGTGGCTCCGTATGCCTGAGGGTGAGGCTGGCACAACGTGCGGTGCTGGGGATTGAACCCTGGTCCCTGCTCTTGCCTAGGCAAGCACTCAGTCCACTGAGCTATCTCTCCAGCCCTAACTGACATAGTTATCTTGTCAGTACTTACTGGATGCTTATGATGTGCTAGCACTGCTCCAGGAGCTGGAATCACAGCAGTGAAGCAGACTTTTAAAAATCCCTGTCCTTCTCTCTTGGAGCAAATGCCCATATAAAATATGACAAAATACAGGCAACAGCATTGGGTACAAGACAATCCGTATGAACCGCTCAGTAATTGTGCTAATGGAAACAACCATCGACGCCGAGAGAACTGAGCCCTTCAAGGTCGTACTCAAGCACATTGTGGGTGAGGGCACAAGGAAGGTCACAGAACCCATAAGCACTGGATGCCATGTCCTCAATTAAAAGGAAGTTAAGGGACCATCCCTGGAGTCCCAGGGCTGTGACTAAGCCCACGTCGCTTTGGAGAACAGCAGTGGAAATGATTTTCCTGCTCAGTCAACCCTGCCTGTAACTCCCTTTCTCATTACCTCATTGGTACGAGCATCTCAATGACTTTCTTCTACAGAAATTAAAGTTGTATTGACAAAATGCATTTCTTCCAAGGGCTTTTGCTTCCTGAGAAAGAGATGGTCGAGGTTAGGTGTTGGCCCTTGTAGTTGAGATAGCGCCAATGTTCTGACAAAGCCAGAACATCTACTCTAAGGCAAAGGCATGGACTTTCACCTGCATCTGCATCTGAAAAGGCAGAATCTCCCCCACTTGTCATCAACATTTTCCAGTGGCAAAATCCCCCATGCCCAGGAAATGAGATTGCTTGACCATGAGCCAGCAGCAAGAAGGGGGGTATGGGAAGGCAGACAGGGCAAAGCCTCTCTGTTCCCATCCCCCATGCCCAGGTCCAAAGGAAGGATGTCTTGTGGGCAAGCCTGTGGCAGATCTCAGAGCTCCGAGGGGCTGAGGCTGTTTCCTGTGGCTCTTTGTGGCCCTACCCCCAGCAGGGCACTGCAGGTTGCTCTTCCTATTCATCCTAGGTCCATCCTGGACCCTGCAGGCTGGCCTCTGACTTCTGTATCAAAGTGTCCCTGACCCTCTGGCTTTTGGTTGGGTTTGGCCAACACTGAGGCCAGGGTGTTTACCCCCACCTCTCTCCTTGTGGGGTTGCTATGGGTTGGTAGCATCCTCATGAAAGCCTTGTCTCCTGTCAGGGTCCCTTCTTGCTTTCTGGGTGCTAGGAACGGCCCTCTCTCCTGTCACTTAGGGCCTATGAGCATACCAGCCCTCTCTGGCATTCGCGTCTAGGCCACAGCACATGCCCCTGGTCATTTTTCTTAAAACTTACACTAAACTTCAAAAACAACTCATTTATTAAACAGCTCTCAAAATATCCACTAAAAATCTACCATTAGTTCCCTCCCTGGGCCCTGGCTAATAGAGAAGATAATTAATAACGTTTATAGAAAGAATTAATTGATTAATGGACTTCAATAGCATTATCTTACCCATATTATGCCACCATAACCCAGACCAGAGACCCAAGACCTAATGATTAAAATAACCTGAAGCGAATTTTAAACCAGTGTGTTATAAGCTTTAATGATAACTGTCAGTTTGACTGATTTAAGAGATCCATAATAGATTAGTAAATCACACTTCTGGTGTGCTTGGGTGGGTCACGGGCACAACATTTGGCTCCTAGTCCTCCTCCTCTGAGGCACTCTTCTCGGCCCACTCTGCCTTCTGGCCACCACGACATGAGAAGCTGTGCTGCACACACCTATCCCCTGTGGGTTTTGTGCCCTGGAACCACTGCCCATAGACTGAAGCCTCTGAATCCATGAGCCAAAGAAATTGTTTCCTCCTGTAAGTTGTAGGAATCAGGTATTTTGTCCAGAGCCATGGGAATGCTGGCCAGTACGCACACAGAGGCACATGTCTAGGGTATTTCAAGACCTAGCCTTAGGAGTATCAGGCTCTCCAGATGAGCGCGACAGTCAAGGCATCACGAGAACTGCTCATCCAGAAGATTCCCTGGGAATCTCCTACCACACTGGCTTAGAAGAGGAAGCCATTCATTACGGCTCTCAGCACCCTCGTTGAGTCATGGTTGGCTCTGAGAATAACTAGATCCAGAACAAAAGAAATTTTCTCATACTTGATGATACTTCTTTCTTCAGTTACCAGAGGGGTGGGAAGAAGAGACAGGGAAAAATTTTGTCCCATCATGGTTAGCCAATGGCTGAAGAATGATATCCTGGAAGAGAGATCACTGTAGCTCTCAGCGGTACAAGAATTCTACCAGGACATGCATCACAAACGAAAGAGTGATGTGGCCTCCAGGGCTCTGAACTGGAGTCAGCTCATGTGCGCCCAGCTCTTAGGCACACCAACAATTAAACTGTAGACCAGACCTAGGGATAGCAATGGTGTTATTCTCAGAGTGCTGTTCTGAGAATTAGACCTGATCATCCTCATACACCCCAAACCTTGAGTCTTACATACAATAGATATTTCAATTAAGTCACTATGTTTATAACGTAAATAATTCAAGACTTTTCCTGAATTCTAAAGCCAATCCTTGGGCTGTTGAGACAGCTCAGGAGACTAAGCACCTACTTAGCAAAGTATGGGGACTGGGGTTTGATCCCCAGCACCATATGCTATGCTGGCCCCACCCCCAGGTATGCTGAGCCAACCATCAAGATCGGGCATGGTGGTGTACACCTGTAATCCCAGCACTGAGGAGGTTAAAAACAAGAGGACCACTGCAATTTTGAGCTATACAGTGATACCCTGTACCAAATACATTTTTTAAAAAATTAATAAAAATAAGTAAATAATGCCAACACTTTGCTATTTATTTCTAAAACCAACCTACTGTCATTCTAAAGTCTCTGAAGAGCCACTGCAGGCTAAATAAGCCTTCCCCTCTTTAACTTTGGGTGCTAAATTTTTGTTTCACCAATGAGAGAAAAGTAACTAACACAGAATACAATTCATTCAAGCATTCTAATTCAGAGGTTGGGCGACTTGGCTTGCTCCCCTCTCTCCAACTAAAGACTTGGCACAAGAGCCAGTTGTTACAGCCCAAGACACGCTGAGATTTAGTCAGCTCCAGAACCATTGGCTTGAGTCTTGGCGCTGTTTGCCTAACCCTAGCCTCTCCCTTACTCGGCCTCCAGACCTGATACATTCCTAAAGCCATAGTTTTTATAGCTGAGATTCTGCCTTAATCTTGTCACCTGTAAACTCAAGCTGTCAGCCACATGACACTAATGACACACCTATGTTTGGAGTGATTTTTTGGTATTCTACTTTCTTGCTTAAGGACTCAAAACTACTCTGAATACAGATCAATTCCAGAGGCCTGTTACTGAATGGCAGACACTCCTATGGCTTCTGGCATTCACTGATAATAATATTCATAACAAAACAGTGAGTCTATTTGATTATCACAATACAATAAAGCATGTAGTTATCTTGCACATGAGGACACTAGGTGCCTGAGAAGTTAAGTAGTGCTATAGTTTGATCTGGGTGTCCCGCAAAGCCTCAGATGGTCATGGGAGGTGGGCTTTTCAGAGGTGGCTGAATCTAGAGTTTGTGGTTGATTCATGGTTCAGTGCTGGGATTAAAGGTGTGAGTGCTACCCCTGCCCTGAGACAGGTAGCCTGTGTCCAATAGAAGGACAGAAAGAAGTGTTTCTCTCCTTGTTGCTTTTGCTGTCTTCCACCATGAAGGACTGCCTCTCTGCTATGGGCCACCCTGTTTTGGAACCAACTGTGGACTGAAATCTCTACAAACTGAGAGCTAAATAAGCCTTCCCCTCTTTAACTTTGGGTGCTAGATTTTTGTTTCAGCAATGAGAGAAAAGTAACTAACACAAAATAAACTTCATTAAGGCAGTCTAAATTCAGAGGTCATACTTTTCCTTAGTCAGTCCCCAGAAATCGCCTTTCCCTCAGTGTATTCACCGCTCACCAGTCTACCTGTGTATCCATCTTCCAGCCCAGCCCACAGCCCACCCACCCATGTGCTCACTCCTTCATTCACCCACACACCCATCCACTCTTCTTCTAAAGCATTCATCTAGCCATCAGCCTTTCCACCTACCCACTACTCATTTATTCATCTTCCAGACTCTGAGCCCACCTGTCCGCTAATCCATCTATCTAGTTACTTACTCATCCATTATATGCCAACCTTTCATCATTCTATTCACTCATTTATCCATCATAAATCTAAATTATTCAGCCATGAGCTATTATATCTATTGAACCCATGGCCTGCACACTGAGCTACATGCCAGGCCCTTTTGCCCTTTTATTCAGACAGAGCTATCCTTGATTGTTCTCACACAGGTAGACCTCAAACCTGAGATCTTCCTGCCTCAGACTCCCAAGGACAAGGACTACGGGTACGTGCTACCATGCCCACTTGTCATGGGCTTTGATATCTAATGACACCATTGAAATGGCTTACCTTCATGGTCTCTTCTAGTCTGAGATTCTGAGATTCCACAAAAATTAATGAAGAGGCATGACCATCTATAAAATTAACTGCAATCTAAACAAGCCACTAAACAGCTGGCATCTAGCAGAGAAGACTAACTGACAAACACACACAGAACTAGAGGAGAAAGAGAAAATGATGAGTTTAGTAATAGCATGCAAGGTGGAGCTACTTGGGGGTAGAGTGGCCCGGTCCACAATCCTAAATCTTGGCAAGTGCACTGTGGGTTAGAATGACACCGATGTCTCTGCCTAGCCCAAGAGCACCCACTTGCTGTCTATCCCCCCTTCCCCTTACACAAGAGCATCTGTTTCTAAGTGGGCTCTATTCCAAGGGTTGCCTGAGGAGCTCTTCAGTCAGTTTCTATCTGTAAAAGAATAGCAGTCAGACCCCCCGTGATTCTGGGATCTTATTTTCTGAACCAGGAATCAGGCATGCGACAAGTGTTCATGCAGGTTAAAGGTCTATAGGCGTCTATGCTTTCTTGGAAATTCTGCTTCATAGAGACTCTTGACTATAGGATAATTGAGCCTGAAAGATCAAGAATTCTGTTGCAGGGGTGGGAAATCTGGTTTCACCCACCCCCATGTTTTATGATTTTAATAAATTCTTTTGAGTGATGCAGTTTTACACATGTAGGAGATACATGTTGCTATAATTCATCTGTGTATTGGTTATGAGAAATTTAACATTTGCCACCTTTAACTTTTATCATTTCTTTATGGTGAATACATTCATACTGTCCTTTGACCATTCTGGAATATACAGTACATTGTTATTAATTTCATTACCCTGTGTGAGGCACCGATGAGGAAGTCTACCCAGCAAGAATATGCAGTAGGTCAGGGCACTCCCAGACATTGAAGAGAAAGCACCAGGCTGGGGAGATAGCTCAGTGGAATAAGCACTTGCCTGGCAAATCCAAGGAGCTGAGTTCAATCTTCAGTTCCAGAAAAAAAAGAAAAAAAAAAAAAAAGAATGAAAAAAGAAAGCACCAAGTACCAAGATTCAGATAACTAGGGGAGGTCAGGGGCGCCTGAGGAAGCAACCCTAAAAAAGCAGGGAAGAAATCCCTCCAGCGCACTCCAATGAACTCAACTCCCCTCCTAATTACTTACAAGGCTCTATGTGCATGGAGAGAATCCATTAGGCCAGTCTGCACCAGAGCCAGGTCTGGGGTCTTGAGAAAGACCTGCGACCCTCAGCATCTCCCTTCTCTACTCTCCACACTCTGTCGTCGTCAGAGCAGCGGGTGTCCCGGCACGGGGAAAGCAGGGACCTGGGTTCCCACTGAGCTGCCTGGGGTAGCCGTGAGCATCTCCTGAGAGGGGACGCGCCCCACTTGGAGGCGAGGTGGAGCACGGGCTGGGAGGCCCTCTGCTGGGTCAGAATTACACCCTAGTGGACTCCAGGATCTATACTGGACATTAAAGCAGCAAAAGGCTATGTAACTTAAGATCACGAGCTAATCACTGGTGGATCCAGGGCCACCCGTCTTCGTGGTCTGCGGGCTTGTCACTCGGCTACCTGAGAGCTGCTCAGAAGCGCTCGAGACACTGCCGTTCTGGATCCTGGGCATCCGCTCGCTCACCGAGTCTGCTGCAGGACGCTCTGAGGCGCGGTCTATCATTTCCGTTTCCCAGAGGAGGCAACAGGCTGAAGAGTCAGGCGGCCCCAGGAGCAGCATCACGGGCATCCAGTCCGCACCCGCTGCCTCCAGCATCCCATTCTCAGGCTCTCAGCGAAGGGCCCTCCTGTGATGCCACATGCCGCTTGCCCAACAAAGCCTGGCATCAAAAAAGCCACGCTTCATTGTACCTGCATCTTCTTTTGTACCTCATCTGGCCCCGAGTTACGCAGTGTGCAGCTGGGGGTACAGAAGGCACTCCATGGCCCCACACAACTGCATTGACCCCTTTAAGTTGGGGTGCAACAAAATTCGGGTGCTTCTTAACAAAGTGAGCATGTTATTCCCCAGACATAACATCTCTGCGTTCCTGTATTACCCCTGGATTAAATAGCCCAGATGTCCCAAGAAAGCAGCAAGGGCCCTGTTTCCACGTGCATCTCTGTCATCTCTTTTCTTGGCTCTTAGTGATTCTTAGGGTTCACCAGGTTCTCAGGGGGCTTAGAGTTCTCAGGGTCCAACAGACCGAAATGAGGCACAAGATGTGAGAAAAAATATAATTAATATGTAAATGTTTAAACATTATTACACTAAAAGACATACTACCTTTATTCAAACCCCCACCCTTCCATCCCCCGCCCCTTTACTTCAGATACGCTCATGTCCCCTGCCTCTGTCTGCAGCAGTTCCGGAGGCCTCCTTCGTGGGCGTCTTCAGGTTGCACCATCATGGCTGCCCCCATGTCCTGAACTGCCTTAAAATGGTCATCTTTTGCGGTCATTTTGACTTTGAGATGAGCAAGAAGTCACATGGCGCCACATCTGGTGAGGAGGACACGGTGCAGTGTTCGTGCAAGCTGCCTTTCTGTTGGAGGACCTCGGGCAGCAGCATTCCTCACAGATTTTCAATCCCACCTCACAAAATGTTCAGGTTGACCAGTACCTGAGGGCTGATGCACCGAGGCTCCTCTGCGGGAAGCGCGAGGCTCAGACCTGACTCTCCCACGCCCTCTTCTCCTGCCTGTGGGGAAGGCTCCAGCCAGGCAGGGCCAGATGAGCCCCACGACTCAGACACTGACTCTAGGGAACCTTTGCAGACAACAGGCGGCTGACAGCACCGTGGCAGCGACAGTGGCAGCAGTGACAGCCGTGTGACTAGTCGGATACCATTATCACAGTAGCCACACCAGCAGTATGACGTAGTAACACAGTAGTCGTCCCAAGAACGTAAGCCGTGGTGGTGGCCACGCACCAGCAGTCACACTTCTACAGTGGCAGTGGCAGTGGCAGCCACAGACCTACAGGTTAATAGCAAGAGCTGTCACTTACTGAGCTTTTATTATGTATCAAGGGCTTCTTTAACCACTTTGTACATACGGAGAACTATAGCCAACACAGTACGTTACTAGTGGGAGCTGAAAGAAACGAAGAGAAGACTGGGTAGCTGCAGAGGGCTCTTGGGCTCAGAGCCGCCAAGTGAGTCCCCAGCTACTGAAGCTTCTCACATTTACTGAGGCTGAATAAGGGCTTGCCTGGCAAGGGCAAGGTCCTGGGTTCAATCCCTGGTACCACACACACACAAAAAGAAACACGCATAACTAATTCAGTGTAAGCAAACCACCATTTATATCGCCTCCTGGGCATTCACCAAAACGTAAATTTACATATCCCTAGCTGGTAACTTCCCAGGTAAAGGTATGAAGACCAGACAGGATGCCTCCCAGGAACTTGCTATTCTCTGTATCCCAGCTTGCCCAAATTACTCGGGGCCATTTCCCTAGAGATTACATTATTATTTTTTTTAAAAAAAAAAAAATATTTTACAAACAGAGAGCTAAGAAATTTGATGGTGACGGTGATGACCCCAAATTGTGTGGCCCACACATTCCCTTCCTGTTCTTCCTCTGTTACCCTCCTCTTTCTTCTCTCTTCTTTCCTTCCTGTTGTTTCTCTTCTCTCCTTCTCTTCCCCTTTGTTTTTATCCCCCCTCTAATCCTTAAGACTCAGCATAAGAGAGCCACTGGGAACCACAGTGTGGGATAAAACAATTAAGTCTCTTGATTTGTTCATTGTTCAATAAACAGCACAACCCTCTCCATATCCTTCAGAGTTCAAGGTACGAGAGAGGCTCATCTTGAGAGCTTAATATTCCCAGGGGAGAGCAAAGTCAATCATTAAGTCACACCCCCCCCCCCAATGCCACGTTCCAACCATGACAACTGCCAGGGAAGAGAGGTGGAGGCTTCTGTGACAGCCCAGGAGGAGAATCTAATGTCATCGGAGGGCATCGCTGATGAGCTGAGAGTTGACCCTCCCTCTGCAGACCAGCAGGAGCCCACCGGGGCCAGAAGGGAGGAGGATGGTGCTAGGCAGAGCCGGACTGGATGAGCACAGCTGACGGAGGCTGCAGGGGCTGAGGGAAAGAGAGCCAGGAGGGGCGGGGAGGGACAGGCCTGGCCACACAGGGCTCTGGGAAGACTCAGAACCTGCTTTGGACCAAAGGCTGGTGGCGAATATCTAAAGGGTTTAAGCGGGAGGGAAGTGGCCGAAATGAGCTTTTGGAAAAGCTCAACCCTGCTTGTGAGTGCGATGCTGATAGCAGGCTGCATGAAGTTGGGGGAGACGGAAAGGTGGCTGAGCACCCCTGGATGGGCTGTGCAGGACAGGGTTGGTGCAGGTGGCCCTCCCTCCACCTCTGTCCCTTGCTGGATCACACAGCTGGCCACTGGTCACGTTCAGGTTTACCGAGCCTCTTGCTGGCCCATGTACCTGCCCAGCTTCCCTCTGCTGCCCTCTCCCCTGTAGATGGGTAACAAACGGACAGAGCCACGGAGAAGATGCCACCACCCTGTGCTCACGCAGGGCCCGCTCTTGGCTTGGCCTGACCATATGCTGTCCTGAACTAACTGCGCCCCCCCTCGCCTGCAAACCTCCAGTCTCCCCAGATCAATTTCCTTTGATAACAGTTAATTACTAATATTAAGTGAAGCCCTGGTTGTGACTGCCCTGTCACAGGGTCTGGGTCTGCTCAGTCTGCACAGCTCTCCTTGGCCGGGCTCAGCTTCGCGTTCTTGCCGTACTCTGGCTCCCCTCGGCCTCCACTCTGCTCCTGCCTCACTGGGACCCCAACTATGTACGCCCTGCTCCGCTCTCTGCTCCTGTGAGCCCTTGGCCTGCGTCACTCCCAGCATTTCACTTTTTTATCACCGAAGGCCCAACTTCTGAGTCAGCTTCCCCATTCTTACAGGCCCAATGCTTGTGCCTGCTCCTTAAGGTCCTGTGACATGTGACATGTGACATGTGACGTGATATGCGACGGGTACTTGGCAGTGCATAGATCTTTCCATGGGTGTGTTTCTGTACATAGAATTTCTTCCTTATTGCAATTTTATTGCAAAGATGAAAAGGTCAGGATTTGGTCTACCTAGCATCAGCAGCATCAGTTCTCAGTGAAATGCTTATACAGCTATGGCTTGGGTTGTCAAAAATGGGACTAGCCAGCCTGATAGCTCAGTGGACTGAAGTGCCAGCTTAGGCAGAGCGCAGCGGCCAGGGCTCCATCCCCCGCATGCCATGCCGGGCCTGCCCCGCGGGGTGCTCTGAGACTCAACTGAGACTGGGCGTGGTGCTGCTGATAATACCAGCACTTGGGAGGCTGAAAACAGGAGAATCACTACAAGCCCAGTCTACATAGTGAGACCCTGTAGACCCTATAGACACTGTCCTAAATAGAAAAAAAAATAATAAATGGGACTGAATTGTCAGCTCAAATTGATATACAAAACTAATCTTTGACATTAAAGGCTGATAGTTACATTATGGATATAAGATCGAGTGGGTCAGAAATACCTTGGTGAAATTTGAATTTTGTGATTTCTTAAAGTCAAATAATTTAATGAAACAATATAATGAAAATTACTCCAGAAATCATCTTGATTATTGTCCCTGTTTTAGACACAATTCTATTGTCTCTGCTTCACAGCCTGCAGACAGGCAATGGCAAGCTGGAATGCAGTGACAGCGCTGAGCCAGCCCCCCTCCCGCCCTGTCCTGGGCCAGTCTCAGTCAGCAGGGCTCAGGGGCCCAGCTGGGATCTGCCACATCTCACAGATGTCACTTCTTCCCTCCAGTCCTCCAGGGAGATGGCTTAGAAAACACACTTTCAACTCTTAGAGGCTCGGGTTTTTGTTGTTTTTTTCTTTATGCTGACAAGTCATTTTAGGAAACGGAAAGGAAACCGTCAGTCACTTCAAGGATTAGTCACACAGGAGCTGTGCATCAAGCGGAATCACAATGCCCAGCTAAGAGACTCTTTCCTTCCAAGTCGGTGGAGAGCAAGAGTCAGCAAGGCTGTCTGTCCTAGAGAAACTCCATTTCTCACCTTGAGGCACTGGGTGACTGGTCTCAAGGGTGGGTGAGGCAGAGGGAGGAGGTCAGGACCCTAGCTGTGACAACCGGGTGCAGACCACTATGCAGCTCAGACTCGCAGGGGTCCTCCTGTTTTCAGCCTCCCCAGTGCTGGGATTCTGAGCTTGCACCACCATGCTCCACACCCAGACTCGGTGGTGGGTCGGTGCGCCCGGGGGCGGGGCCAGCGCAGCATGCAGTACTGGGAATCGAACCCTGATCCCTGAGCTTGCCTACGCAGGCATTTAGCCCACCGGGCTATCTCCCCAGCCGTACCATTCCAGCTTTGAATGCTCAGATATACTAGTCCTCAGTGCCCATGCAAATATTTCTAAACCTGTCACCATCACTGAGGAAGAGACAGACAAGCCTGCAGCTTGTCCCTTCCTAAGAGGAAGCCTAGGACGCCATATGAGGAAGCCCTGAGTTGCAGCATCCCTGCTGGTCTTCCACTGCTTTCCTGGCTTCTCACAGTGAGCAAGTGGATGGAGTAATGGTGACCAGGTGAAGAGTGTGGACTCTGCCCTGAAGAAGGCCACGGGACCTTCCCAAGTGAGGCAGGCAGTGGGGGCACAGCAGAGACTCAAACTCAAGCCTTCTCCACCCTAGCTCAGGAACCTCCTGTGATGCTAAGAGATGAGCGTGGCAATGCCACCGTGTCCTCCAGGAACCAGACCGCTCCACAGGACGGGGAGGCCCACAGGGCCCCGGGCCCTGATGCTGCTCTTTGCCTAAGCCCCAGGGGAGCCTCTCTCTGTAGACAAGAGTGCTGAGCGGGGCAGCCTCACTTCAGTTCTTATCTTGAGACCACAGCCCCAAGAGTTAGCAGCGCTCTTCTGGATTTGGAGTTTGTCTATGGTGGACAGAACAGCAGAAGGAGCTCTGCATAGACCACACACATGTGTGAGCAAACACGTGCACACACATGTACATACACGTGCACATTTGTACACATGTGCACACATATGACACACACGTGCGCACATGCACACACACGCAGGCTCGTTGAAGAGGCTGCAGGAGGAGCCTCTTCCCAGTGGACAGGATTCAGCATGGCTCTCACCTTTCTCCTGGTCAGTGTCTGGTGCCCAGGATCCCCAAGGTCATCCTCCTGCCCTTCAACATGGCAGACTGAACCAAGCCAACGCTACTTCTTTCCTGACAGCCAGCATGAGACAGCCCTGGATTTCAGCACAGCGTAAGACTGAGTAGGTACAGGTAAGGGTGGGAGAAGAGAACTGGGACTAATAACACAAATAGAATAGTGCCACAACAGCCACACTTTCCAAGGACAGGGTCCTGAGGCAGAGGGAATGACAGTACTACCCTGAAGTCACAGCAGCCTCCCGGACTTCCTGGGTGCTCCACCGCAGTACTGCTCCTGTGAGGAGATCACAATGCCCTGCCCATCTCATGGAAGGCTTCGAGGGTCAAGAGAAAGGCACTCAGGGGGACACGCATGTGACATCCTCAAATCACATACAATATTAGGCACATCTTTTCTTTTCTTTTGGACCAGGGTTTGAACTCACGACCTTGCACTTGCCAGGCAGGCACTTGTGCCATGGAGCTATCTCCCCAGCCCCTAGGTGCATCTTTCCTTGCTGCTTTGCATATTTGTTTTTCTCCTAAACCTATCACTGTGGACATGAATCATGGCATGGATCAGGGGACACATCTGCCAGAGCCACAGCCAAGAAGAAAGGATTCCACAGCCTTTGATGACTGCCCTGAGGGTGAAGGGAGGTGTCTCTGAGGGGTGGAGAAGGTGCAGCTTCCTGGGATGCTGCCTAGGTCCTGGATCTGGCAGAGCCCTGGTCAGTCTCTGGGGTGAGAAGGGTACCTAGCTGCCTCTAGATTGGGGGCTCTGCAATGAGGGGCCATGGGGAAGGGGGGACCCTTTCTCTTCTCCCACCCTTACGTGTACAAAGTTACCATGAGCAGAATTCGGTTGGCCGCTGGAGTAACAGGAAAGATGAGGCCCATGAGCTGAACTGCCTTTTTTTCTGAGAAGCAAGACTCTGAGTCACAGTAAGAGCACTGGGGTCCAGACTAGACACTGAGCTGGGCCGGTCACACAGTCTTCTTTTCTTTTCTTTTTTTTTTTTCATTTTATGTATTTGGTACGGGATCTTGCTACACAACTCAGACTCGTAGTGAACCTCCTGTTTTCAGACTCCCCAGTGCTGGGATTACAGGCACGCACCTGAACTCAGTCACTGGCCCATCGTACCCTGGGGGTAGGGCCAGCATGGCAAGTGGGACCAGGGATCAAACTCTGGTCCCTGTGCTTGCCAAAGCACATGCTTAGTCCTCTGAGCTGTCTTGCTGGCCCGGCCATCTTCAATTTTAGCCAAAGCAATTTCTTTTTTGAACACATATATTAGCTACAACTGTCTGCAGCCACAACCAGCTCATTTTCTTGGAAGAGGATCAGTCCCGTCGCTGCTGTGTGCCAGGTGGTGGGCAGGGACAGGGGCTCAGGGGACATAAACAAGCTACAGGAAGGCACCGGTCAACAAGACCGGATTCCAGACTCTGCTTTTCCCTGGGTTTTGAACTGAACATGTGTCACAGCCTCCTGAGGGCTTGTTGACATGGACTGCGGAGCCCCTCCTCATTCCAAGACCCAGGCACAGAGAGGACAGGGAAGGACAGGACTTAACAATGTTGTCAGGCTTCCCGTTCAGTGTGATCACACACATACACACATACACACACACACACACACACACACACACACGCCTCTGACATCTGTGCTCTTCAGAGATGGCCCCGAGGTCTCTGCTGTCTGGATGGAATCATCCCCTCTAGGTGGGTGAGGCAGAGAGCTAAGCATCCTCTAGCATCCCCTAGTCAGTCGTCTGCCAGCTCCCTGAATGCCTTGCCTTGGGCCAGGTATGGAAAACGAGAACAAACTGGCCACACCACGAGAGCTTGAACACTGCTGACCTCTTCCTAAGCCCTTGGCAACCACCAAAGCATGACTGTAATCTATGGCCATTAACACAAGCTTGGCCTCCAATGACCTCTGGAGCCTTTTCTCTGTTTGTTTGGTTTCCTAGCAACCAAAATCTGAGGTGACAGAGGTGAAAACGAAAGGTTCTAGAGTCATCTCCAGCTGGTTGCCCACCACCACCACAGGTGCCCAAAGAGATTTCTGCAGTCTTAGAAGGATCTCTGCCATTTCAAGGATATAGACTCTGATCCTTAACCTGCCAGCGGGACTGAAAACCTCGGGCAAATTCCTGTGGTGTGTCCGTCACAGTGAAAGCTGCACACAAGCACATGACAGAGAGGTGGCATGACTGTGAGGTGCTGGCACAGAAGACCAGCTCAGGGTGCAATAACCAGAACTAGAACCAGTGCTGTAAACCTTCAAGCTTTGAGAAGTAAGTGTCGTTTTTAGAAGTCAGCATGATGAGCCACTTGCCCTGCTCTTGCCAATAGCATGAAATGGACTCAAATGACAATAAATGGCGTCCCAGTGAGACTCCCAGGCTGCCACAATGATGCTGGAAGGCGTGGACGTCTGGACAGGAAGCGAGAGTGTGGACTTCTGAGCCAGCCACGAGTTCAAGTCCCAACTGTTCCATGTACCCAGCGGGGCAGCTTGAGCTTATCACCCGATGCCCACACTTGCTCCGCACGTCCCTGCTCTCTACCAAAAGGCATCTGACCGTTGCCCATTTTTCTCATCTCCTTCATGTGCCCAATGTCCAAGTGCCCACCGCCTTTAACCTAGAGAGCTGCAACCAGTAATCCACTACCCACCACCAACCAGACTGCTCTTCTTTCTCTATGACTAAACATAACAAAATTTATCATCTGGCCATTTTTAAACATACAGATCTGGGGTGTTAAATACATTCACACTGCTTGGCAGCTAATCTCCAAAACTGTTTCTTCTTCCAGAATTGAAGCTGTATATTCATTAAACCCCCCACTTCCATAAGGCGGGCCAGATAGCTCAGTGGACTAAAGCTTAGGCAGGCATAGGGACCAGGGTTCGATCCCTGGCATGCCATACTGGCCCTGCTCCGAAGGGCACACTGAAAGGGCGCCTGTAATTCCAGCACTTGAAAGGTGGAAAACATGATCACTATGAGTCCAATCTGTGTACTGAGACCCTGTAGACTCTGTACTAAAATATATTTAAAAAATAAAAAACAAACAAACTCCCCATTTCCTCCCTCCTCCAGCCCCTGGCAACCACCTTTGTCTGTTTCTCTGAAGCTCGCGACTCTGCTACCTCAGATATGTAAAATCGCACAATACTTCACTGGCTTATTTTATTCATCCTAACACTCACCTGTTCATCCCTGTTGTTCAGGTGTCCAAATTCCCTTACTGCTACAGGTTGCCTGATGCTGTGTGTGTGTGCATCTGGGTCCACGTGTGTGTCCACTCATCTGTCAGGGAACCATCCAGGTACTTCCACTCTCTGGCTATTGTGAATAGCCACGCTGCTATGACTCTGGGTGTGCATGCAGCAGAGACCTTGCTTCCGGGGGCTTGCATGGATGTCCCCAAGTGGAGTTGCTGACTCACACGGAGATTTTCTCGCACATTTCTGAGAACGGCTCTTCTGCTTTCCCCAGCAGCTGCACCATTTTACATTCCCACCGACAGTGCAGAGAGATCTTCAAGAGAAATGTGGGGCTGAAGAAGTGTTTGCTGTGAGAACTGCTGGGCATGGGATGTTTAGCATCAACCCTGAGCTCTACCCAGCAGCACCTTCCCAGTTGTGATGATCAACATCTTCTTCAGCCATTACTAACTCGGGAAGAAATGTGTTCTGAATTAGATCGTTTCTGCCCTGGCTTAACCTCAAGGGAAGCTGTCCCATTGTGCTGACGATAAATCCAGACTGTCCCGGGACTGCTGGGGTAGGACTTCCCTGGCTGTTCCTTCGTCCATGCACCTTCCCTTTTGCAGGCACTCCATGGCCACCTACTACCGTGACCACCACATTCCCTCAGCTACCAGAGGCTCACCCACCTAGGTGCTGCTGTTCCAATTGCCTGGAATTCCAGCCCTGGGGCTCTGCACAGCCAGCAGCTACTCGCTACTCACACAACCACTGAGTCACCTCAGAGAGGCACTCTGCCTTCCCGGTCTAAGCAGCTGCTTTCCACCAGGTCAACCACAGTCTGCTGGTGCTTAAGACTGAAAAATTCACGTCTATAAGTCACGGCATTGCTTAGAAGAGAGTTTGCGACTTTTATTAATTGTATTTTCACCACCGACATATTTTGTTCTTTGTTTATCTATGGGATAGAAATACTACTGAGGACAACGTGAAAGAAAGAGGGCATGTTTAAAATCATTAAAGTTGGTAACCTAGCAACTAACAACAGTCCTAATCATCCGTTGCCTACATCTGGATGTGTCAGGTGTTCACAAGAGCGGAGTCCCCTCTGCTTTGTTCAGTGTGTGTCCCCAGCTCCTAGAACAGGACCCTGAAGTTCTGAGTATTGCTGAAAGAATACAGAAAGCTTTTCACCTCAAGTACTTCAACCACAAAGAGGGTGTGATAGCTGGGGCAACCTAGAGATTGCTGAGAGGAGTGGTTATCACAAATGTTCTGTTAGATCCTCAGTAAAATTTCCACTGTTTTCTATCCAGAAACAAAGGCTTAGAACTGAAGCATCGCAGCTTCTGGAGGAGGTCGAGGTCAGTGCTTCTCCATCCCAGCTGAACCTGAGAAACCCCTGGGGTGGGGTTGGGGGCAGAGTGCGACACATCAGTGCCAGGCCCAGTGCTGCCCAAGGGTTGAGTATCTCTTGCAGGCCTTCCATGCCCATCCACCAGGAGGGCTGCAGGCCTCAGATCAGGTTAAGTCTACTCGTTCCCTGGACAAAAAAGCAGGCCCTGTACCTGGTGGATACAGTCCCTGGCCAGGGGCCTCCTGGCTCTCACTCAGTGGAATGTTCACTCTTTCAGAGGCCTCCCACCAGCCTTGAAAGGATGCCAAAGACTTCTTAGAGAGGGCCTACACTGGTGCACCTTTCCCTGCAGGTTTACAGCCTGCTTAAGTCTCTCATCATGTGTCAGATTCCAGCCTGGCACTGCAGTCATCTCCATCTGTCCCTCCAGATTCAGTCTCCAGATTCAGTCTCCAGCAATGTGGTGACTTATAGATGTGAATTTTTCAGTCTTAAGCACTAGCAGACTGTGACTGACCTGTTGGAGAGCAGTTGCTTAGACCCGGAGGGCAGAGTGCCTCTCCAGGGCCTTTTAGGCATCCAGGACGATCCGCTCCACACTTCCAAGACAGGCCACCAGGCGGAGGGGAGGAGGAGGCATCTGACAGTGTGTGCTGTCAGTTTAACGGTTCCACACCTCACTGACCCCGCCCCTTATGCCCCGCCCTGGCTCTTTGGCCCCGCCCCTCAATCCCAGCGCTTGACAGTGCCATGATTTACATGAGGCTTTGGGGGAACAACTAGATACAAACCATGTGTGCTATCATGTGTGCTACTCTGGCTTCTAGTTCAGTTCAGCCAACAAGGGTCCCAGCAGGAGGTCAGAGGGCAGGAGGAAAGGGAAAAGGACCCTAAATCAGTGAGTTTAACTGGATCCTCCCAGGTGACCCGAGCAGAGGCCTATAGCGCCCACCACCGATGATTTCCCCGAGTTGGTGCACAGCACACCTCCTTTCCTTCCCACTCACCCAATACGTGGGTGAAATCAGCCTGGTGCCTGGGCAGGAAGTGGAGATCAGTCTATATTCATAACAAAGTACTGACACAGAAAGTCACGTGATGAAACAGAATACCAGGAGGTATAAAAAGTACAACTCGACTTTACTCCCAGTGCCCTCTGGGTATCGTTCCTCTCAGTTACACCCTTCTCTGTACAGATGCTTTCACTTTTCTCTTCCTAATCTGAATATGTAATGAACAGCAGTCAGAGCTTCCTGTAGTTGCTCACAGGAATCCTGCACTTGCAGCAGTGTTTCTCCCCCTGTGGAGAAGGAGAGACTCCATGCTGGACCATGAGCCCAGGTCGGAATTCCCAAGCACAGTGGTCACTGCTAAAGGTGCGTGGCACTGTTTCCGATGACCTGGTGGAAATCTGCTGACCCACAATGCACTGCAGATACTTGGACAACCACTGGCATCCTCCCACTTTGACCCAAGCAGAATTTCCATAAGTCACTGCACTTACTGACCCTGGAAGGGAACAGTCTAGGCAGTTTTGAGGGCAATTCCCCATTTCTTTGTCATCTCAGGCAAGTTACTGAGCATCTCTGTGCCTCAGAGATATACATATGTGTAAAACCATATGTGATCACTTTTATCATCAGGATTGGCAGTGAGTAGAAAACTGCCTTGGGTTTGAGGCCCTGAAGAGATTCCGAGGAAGGGATTTATAAGTTCATGGTACAGAGTAATAATAATAATAACAGTAATAATAATAATAATAATGCTGAGTTTATGGTATAGAATAGATGATCAATACATGGTAGCTATTATTAATTACTTCTTTTTTGTATGCATGTTGAATGTCATAATGTGTAAAAATAGCCAGTTAATCCTAGGGGCACAGTAGATGCTCAATAAGTGGCATGGCATATTTGAAAGTAGGCCTAGCCATATCTGTAAAGAAGGCTCCAATGACGCTTGACTTGCATCACTTGGACAGCTCTCTTGGCCTTGGACGAAGTCTCTGCAGTCACCTTCTCACCAAGAATGATGGACGCTGACAGACATATTCAGAGTGAAGCCAATATGACTGTCAAGAAAGTTAAATAGCTCATTAGCTTTAAAAAATATGAAACTCCAGACATTTTTAAAACCTTATTTTGAATTTCAAGTGAGTTGGAAATTGAAGTGGAAATCTGCAAGCAAAGTTTGGCACCCCTGGCTTTAAATTTTTTCTCATAGGAAATACTATTTTCTGTAGCACTGGGCTAAGAAGCGAGAGACTGGGATCTATTCTTAGCCTCTTGTGCAGCCTGGGGCTCTGGTTTCTTTGTCTCTCACCAGCTAAATAAGGGTTAAATGGACAGGAAGCACACCCATCTTGTCTTAGTTAGAATTGGCCTTGGTGGAGGTAGCAAAGTATGCTATACTCAGAACACAGCCCATGTGCAGTTGATGCAGCTGAGGGAAACTAACTCTTGTGGAACCAGGGAAAGGCTCCGAGGCTGTCAGTGTGATGTGGGTAAGCCATGAAGGTGTCGCGGCAGCACTTCACTGAGATGCACCCTGAGGTAACGCTGAGGAGAAAGCCAGTCAGACAAGCACAGGAGGAAATCACTGGGGACCTTGACAAAAACCTCTGGTAAAGGATGAGAATAAAGCCTGACTGAAAGGAGCTCAAACAAGACCAGAAAGAGAAGAATTAAAGATGGCTGACATATCTTGGAGGAGTTTTGCTGTAGTTGTAGAAAGTCATTGTCTGAAGTAAAAGTGGTGAGAAGGCAGCCCGGAGACTGTACTTCGCAATTGCTCAGACATGGCAGCAGATACTGCCATGATCTGTTTTCCCAGCTGAACTTCCTGTTATGGTTTGCGTTTGTGTCTGGCTGTCCCCCCAAAATCTCATGCGGTCATGGGGCTAGGATTCTAGAGTGTATGTCGATTCTTGCTCCTGTGCTGGGATTAAGTGTGTGAGGGCTATTCCTGCCATAGGGCAGTGGCCTGCACACAGTGTAAGGGAGCAAAAGAACTCTCCCCTCCCCCTTTACCCTCCCTCTGCCCTTGTCCCTACCCCTACCTCTACCCTTCCCTCCTGCCCTCCCTCCCTCTACTCCTCTCTCACTGCTTTCGCTCTTTTGCTACCATGAACTTTTCTCCTCTGGGATGCCCTGCCACCACCAAGCCACCCTGTCTTGGGGCCAGACAATTAATTATGGACTGAGACCTCCACAAACCTGAGCTAAATAAACCTTTTCTCCTTTAACTTCAGATGTTGGGTATTTTGTCTCAGCAATGAGAGCAAGTAACTAAGCCATCAACACACCACTGAGAGATCCAGAGGCCAAGACCTATCAAATGTGACACTGGAAAACAAGAAGACACAAGAGTGGCCTGCTCAAGGACTCACAACTAGCCCTTTGTTTAGCCATTTATACCACTCAAGCTGGCTGACCAGTGCCTGCTGTGCTGTGGGTACCCAATTCTCTACAGGAGAGCTGGAGCCAGGCTGGAGCCAGGCTGGAGCCAGGCCTTCCAGTCAATAGAAGTTCTTAAGACGTGGACACTATACTATACTATTAAAGGTGAGAGTTACAAATCAAAGTAAGTCTACTCCCTCATTCTCCACAGAACTGTCCACCTAGTACTCAATGAATTTATCTGATCTCTATTTCTTAAAACAGATAAATAGCATCTTCTCTGAGTGGCCACAGACCAGGCCCCGACCTGTACGTGTGAGCTTCTCCAAGTCAGAAATCAACAGATCAAATGACTGAGTGAGTTCCCTCACATGGAATACCACTGTCAGACTGTAACACTTCAGGGCTCTAGAAGCCCATCAAAAGCTGGCCTCCTGGTAGAGACTCCAGAGAAAGCATACAATGAGTAATCATTTTGGGGTGCATTTTGAAAGAAGTAAAGCCATCTTTTGGGAATAGGGGGCTGAAATTCTCCGTTTTTCTGCCATCCATCACTGTCAGACAAAAGATAACTAATTTCTCAGCACCAGAAAGCCTGGCCATACGAATGAGATCTGTCTTCTGGAACTTTATTACCAAGGTTCCCTTTCTCAACCTCCTGAGCCATCCAATTTCTGACCTAGGAAACTGAATGTAAGCCAGAGAAGAAGCGTGAATTAACCTCTGTTGCGCCACTGCTACCACTCTGACAGAGAGGACTCAATTAAGTAGGCAGAGAGGACTCAACTAAGCGGCTTGAGACACACCCTGGCCAGTGAGCCTGGGGTGCTGCACAGCCTTCCTCTCAGTTCCTTTCCGTCACAGTCCCTCCTTGGACAGCAGCCTATACAGGAGCTCAGTCCCCGGCCCTGATTTCGAAGCTTGCTACACTCCTGAAGCTGATGCCTGCTTCCTGCCTGCCTTTAGGTCGAGGAAGCCAATTAAGATAACCCTCAGAAGGCGGTGCAAGAGAAGGTGGTACGTGGTAGGTAGAGCCTTGGCATAGCTGCTGGGTTGGTGAGTCACTGCAATACTTATTCGGTATGGTCATTGCCCTTACACTGATGAGGACCGTGCAAAGGGAGATAGACACAAGCTCAGTGTCAACATATGCCACCTCCACTGGGGCCTCTGGGACCTTGACGGGACCCCTGTGGCTGTGCTGTCCTGGAAGACCAGTCCCCTGCAGCCAGCGACTTCAGTACAAACCCTGCTCTGTTCCATTTGTTCCCTTTAGTCTGATGGTTCTAAGGTGGCCATCTTCTGCCTGGTTGTGTTAAGAAGAGTAATGGCCAGGCCCGGCTCCCTGCCCCAGACCCTAGACTCCTGCACCCCAAGTACCTCGGCATCAGAGTGGCAGCCCAAAGCTTCTGGGAAGACCAAGCCAGGGTGTTTGTAGAACGGGTCATGACGGCGGGGTACACGTGAACCAAGAAAAGGGCCGCCCATGAGGCGGGGACACTGTGGGGAGGGTATCCACAAGGCCCCGCCTGCTCTAGTATTTCATCTGACTAAAAACTAACACATGCACGGGTTTCTACTGAGATCCCGAGTCCCTCGGGGACGATCCCCGAGTCAGCCAGAGTCACAGTCCCTGGAGTTCTAAACCCTGTGGCTTCTCATGCACAGGCCACTGCTTGGTTCATTCCCCGCATCCTCGTATCCTCGTATTGATTTTCTGGATTGAACTCCCTAAAGGAAACTTTTAATCCCACTCCCAGGGAACTGTGAAACCTGCTGCCCCTTTTCAGTCTCTTTCCTGCTTTTAAAGAGCCTTTGTGAGAGAGCGTGAGCCACAGAGCGCTTCTGTGTGCATGAGGGTTCAGGTCTGCAATGTTCCCCAGACCCCACGCGTTCAGAGCAAAGCCCGAAGGTGATGGGTCTCGTGGGCGCCACACTCGCCGCCGGGGGACGCCGCCACTGGTGACTCGGAGCCCACTCACCTTTCGAAGCGAGAGCCGACCAGAGATGAGTCGGTGAGGGCGTGCCGGGGAAGGACAGGCTCTGCCTCCAGCGCCCCCTTGCTCTCTCCACCTCCTGATCCCCATGGGTGAGTCGTTTTCTTCCCCCCACGTTCTTGCCCCACGCCGTCTTTGTTGGTCGATCAGGACTGTCACCTGCGCCCCAGGAAACCTCTTCTCCTTTAAGTCTCGTGTCCCAGTGAAGAGGGAAGTGGCTAAGGCAGTATCCAAACACACTGTCACAGGGAAAGGGCACACGTGCAGATGGCCTCAAGAAAACCTCTGCGGAGTGACTGTGGGATTCCAGTCCCAACCTGAGTCCACCCCTGGGTGGGATGCATGTCAAGGAATTCCCAGAGAGGCTGTGAGCGACTGGCATGCCACAGAATGGACACTCAGGGACAGCGGCCTAGCACCCTGATGCTGGACCCGCTGATGCCTGCTCTGAGGGTGTGGGTGATTTATTCTCTCAGCTAACACCAAAGCTCTGGCCAGACTGCTAAGGAACACCCTACAATATCACTTTTTGGGGCAGGTGGCTCTTGGCATGTCATATTAATTTCCATGAAGTAACCAGGGCCTCTCCGCTACCAGTCTGCCTTTGATCCCAGTTGCTCCGAGTAGCGATTTCTCTCTTCTGCCCTCTGGGCGCATGCGGGGAGGCCTGAGGGGGAAAGGCACACCCCCACCCAGTTTGCTGTAGGTTTGTCTGTTCTTGTCTTTGAAGAGGCCCCGGCATCTCACCCTTGTGAGCCTTCCCCACTGGGCCTCACGGGTCAGGAGGTGGGGAGGATCCAGCAGAAACTCGCCACCAACAGGAAGCTCGTTCCAAGATGAGCATGGCGGGATATCCTGACCTCCTGATCGTGAGAAGGGGTGGAAGACTATGTTCAAGACCTGGCGATGCCAGAGAGAGTATGAAAGGGAAACGGGTTGGCATTTATTTCCTGAAAGAAAGGAGAATTTCAAGGCATCTTTCTCAGGACTCTTCATCCAGCATTGTCCAGGGCCCAGTGGGGAGGGTGCCGATGTCCCTTCCAAAGTACTCAGAACTTCAAAGCATTCACCAGGGACAGGTAGGGCAGCTGGAGAGACTTCGACTGAGTCCACAGAGCTGTGTATTTCAACTGCAGCCTCTCAGCTTGTAGATGGTCATGACAGAGGGGGGTTGCACTCATCTTGTGCAGTAAGGACAGACAAGTGGAATCCAAGGACCCTACCAGTGCTCAAGGGCAACACAGCCATCTGCAGAGCCCCTGTGACAGCCGGAGCACAAGGAGAACTGGTGGAGATGTGTGAACCCGGCTAGCTCTAGAACAACATAAACAGTAACGGCTGTTCTGCCTGTTTTCTACAGCAAAGACTGAGGCTGGCAGGTGAAGGATTTGCCTGGCATAAGGCCAAATGAGTAACCAGTAGCCAAACAAATATGCCCAGGTGACAACTGCTTCTCCATGGCAACACCGTCAGCACCTACAGGGAGAGGTCTGGGAATTCGTCCCGATTACATAAGATTCCCTTACCTTTATGGCCTCCTTGTGCTTTGACCTCTCTGCTGTCTGTGTCCCACTATAATTAGCTGAGAATAAAAAGTCTCCCAACCCAGAGCCCATCTGCTTATCACTAGAGGCAGCTGGGAAAGAAACGTCCTGATCCACGAGGCCACATGGAGAAGGCTCACAAGGGTGAGACGCTGGGGCCTCTTCAGAGACAAGGACAGAGAAACTTACCTCAGAGTGCACAAAGGTGTGCGCCTCCTCCTCAGTCCTCCCCTCGTGTGCCCAGAGAGCAGAGGAGAGAAATCACTACTCGAGGACCTGGGTTCAAAGGCAGACTGGTACCTGAGAGGCCCTGGTTATTTCATGGTAATCAATATGACATGCAAAGGGCCACCGTTCCCCCAAGATGATATTGCTTAGACTTTGACACCATTATTCCCAAGTTTCCTATCTTTTACCCTGATCACACCCATCTGGGGCTGGGCCAAGGGAAGCCACACGTGGGTGACCTGGGCTCTCTGGGTGCCACCTCTCCTCGTTCTGGCTCACTGTAACTGATGGGACACCAGGGGGGTGGGAAGGCAGTTTGGCTCCTAAGAGTGCATCTACCCTATGGGATGCTGAGCTCCAACCATCCCACCAAAACCAGACTAGTCTATGGTGCTCTTAGCTGCGCAGGACCCCAGAGTCAGTGGATCTGATCATCAATAATACTTCAAAGGGCTCCTCCCTGCAGCCTCCTAGCTGACTAGAGTAGGGACAATTAGCACCCGGACCCTAAAAAGGCACATTTGTTGAGATGTTGGGCAAGAGGTGTGAGACTATGTGAGGGTGGGTGGCTCCCCCTCACGCTGACCGAGCAGTGTCCAGCACATCTCAGCTGACTCTGGAGCTCCAGCCTGGAGGTTACCTTCCCCACAGGCCTAGCTGCAGGGTGGACTGATCGCATGCCTCACTTCTGGGGCACACGCTCTCGGACAGAAGGAGAAAGAAATGCAAAGGCGAAGAAGCAGTAGCCCAGCAGGACCAGGGCCCCCTAGACTGGTGTGGGCCCTGGGAACGCGGCCCTCCTCCACCCAGCCACTACACTATGACTGACAAACAGAACCCGGCTAGGACAGGCACTGCTCAAAACCACGAGACTGCTTGTGCTATTTCGAATAGCTCTGAACTGGCAAAGCTCTTTAAACTGGATCCCAGCTTTCATTTCTCTTTGAGCCTCTGCCTCTTTCACCTCCACCTGTGCTCTGAGCGGAGCCTGAACTCCACAGGAAGAGGCAACTTGTAGAACGCAAAGAGGAGGCTGTGGTGTCCAAGAGGAGCACAAGCATTGCTTGTGTCAGAGGAGCACTGCTTAGAGAACAACAACAAAAAAAGCCTGAATCCCACTTACCAGCTTGGGAGCGGACTTTCCGAGCAGGACTACTGTTGTGATTAAATGTGGGGCCAGCCAAACAGTTCTGCAGACTAAAGTGCCTGCTTAGGCAAAGCGCAGCAGCTGAGGGTTCAATCCCCAGCGTGCTGTGCCAGCCCCACCCCTGGGGTATGCTGACATGGTGATTGAGACCAGGTATGGGGCCACGTGCCTGTAATCCCAGCGCTTGGGAGGCTGAAAACAGGAGAATCACTATGAGTCCAATCTACAAAGTGAGACCCTGTAGACCCTGCACTAAATACTTTTTCAAAAAATCAGTAAATGTAGGAGTGCGGTGCATACTGGAGGTGCCCCATGTGGGCAAGGGGCTTGATTCCATTCCGACAGCTGTGAACCCTGACCCGTCTGTGCCATGCCCAGCAGGCACAGTGGAGCTGCCCTAGATGGTCAGTGGTCTCTGCTGGTGACACCCGTGTCTCCTTATGGTCCTAGTTAGCCAGCGTGTCCTGCAGGAAGCAGCTCCTGCTTTCCCAGTCAGATGCAGTCCCACACGTGGCAATATATCCACACTGTTCCCTACTCAAAGCCACTTAGTGACACATCATTGCCTAGAGAATAAAATCTTTGCCTTCGGGAGAGAACAAGGTTCTCCATGACTTAACTTGGCATCCAGTCCACCTTCTGAAGCCACTTCCCCATTACATCCCCCCACGCGCATCTATTGTGGTTTTCTGGCTGCAGGAAGCTCCTCAGAATCCCTTTCTACTGGGATGCGAGGTGCAGCAAGAGCCGTCATCAGCAGCTGGAGCAGCATCTGCTTGGATTCCTGGAACACAGCTATGCACGATGAGGGAACGAGACTTACCTAGTGATTGATTGCTTGTGTCAGAGGGAAACGCGCCCCTCTGTGGGCAGAGCAGCAATCCGGGGCTCTGTGCAGCTCAGGTGTGGACCTCAGGGAGAACTAGACCTGGCCCAACCCTGACTGGTCACTGAACAGCAGCGGGACCATGTCTCTGAGCCCCCATTTCTTTACTGGAGGAGGGTGATAGTAATAATGACCTCAAACTATTGTGGGGAGGGGTGTCTCGCATATAGAAGGTTCTCAATACTACTAGAAATTTCTGTAAGTAACAGGCAACAGTTCCTCTAAATACCCCTCTGTTATGGTTTATGTCTAGTTGTCCCCTCAAAGCCTCATGCAATCATGGTCTGGGGACTTCTAGAATTTGAGACTTGACTCATGATCCACTGGGATTATGTGTTTTAGTACGGATGGGACTATGGGTCTGAGTCCTTCTGGGATTATGGGCGTAGCCTAAGGTGGATAGGCTGAGGTAGAGAGCCTGAATGCAATGTAAAGAGAGATAGACAGAGTCACTCTGTTGCTCTCTGTTCCCCTGGTTGTTCCATTGCCTCTGTCACCACATTGTTGCTGTTACACCACCATGAACTGCTGCTCTCTGCCATGTGTCTCTCTGCCTGGAAGCCAGCCGAGTATGGACTGAAACCTCCAGTAACTGTGAGCTAAATAAACTTTTCCTTCCTTCATTTTGAGTGTCAGGTATTTCTCCCAGCAATGAGAGAAGAGTAACTAAGACACCCTCGACTGCAATTATTTGGGTTGGATTTCATGCAGAGTCTGAAGAGATGCATCCAAGTGTCTTGGATCCATCTCTAGTTTAACATGAAATGTTAAAAAAAAAAATTAAAAAGCATGTTCATGGCTACATCTCCCATCCTTACTCCTCCATTTCAAACCCACTCATGAAATTTATTGTCTCATGCAAAATTGCTCTGGAGCTTCAGAAGGAAGCATCTCTGCGCTCTGTGAACACATCTGAGACTTTAGCTCTTCAGAGTGCTCATGGTCACCTATGAGGAGTGTGGGGTAGAAAGGAACTAGACGGGGGCCTGCGCGCCAGGCCTGGCCCTGGGATCCCAGGACGCAGTGCTGGCTAAGTTGCTGAGCCTCCCTGACCTGCAGATTCAGCACCTACTTCACAAATAAAATAATAAAATGTCAAATGTTTTATAAACTGTACAAATGAAAGAAGAGAAAAAGATTTATTTCTGTATGTGCAGAATAGTTTGATAACTGTACTTCTGATTTCTGCTGGTCTTTTGAAAGGACCTGCAAACAAATTGTTTGCAGACCATGATAATGCATCATTTTTTTTTTTCCTTTTGAATTTCTTACTTTTTTGTTATTTTTTTACACCAATCTTGCTCATTTATATCTGTTAACCTGAACAACTAATTTGAAGATAACGCCATGCAATACAGCAACTGTTGTTGAATTCCTGTTACTTTGTTTAGTGAAATTTTGTATTAATTCTGTCTTAGTTACTCTTCTCTCATTGCTGGGACAAATATTCGACTCCCAAAATAAAGAAAGAAAAAGTTTATTTAGCTCACAGTTACTGGAGGTTTCAGTCCATATTTAGTTGGCTCCAAGGCCAAGAGGCTCATGGCAGAGGGCAGCACTTCATGGTGGTGGAGCAGCAACAGAGAGAGAGTCTATCTCTGCATCTCTCTTATGTTATATTCAGGCTCTCCACCTCAGGCTCTCTGCCTCAGGCTAGGTGTAACACTCATACCCATAATCCTAGCAGTACTAAAACCCATAATCCCAGCCTTGGATCACCCATAATCTAAGTGGATCATGAGTTAATCTCAAAAGTCTAGAAGTCCCCACCCCATGACTGCATGAGGCTTTGGGGGGATAACTAGACACAAATCACAACAGTTTCTAATGCTGTTTTTCTATCACTGTTTTGTATTCTTTTAAAAAAATTAAAAAAAAATAAAAATTATAAAGTAAGGCTCTAGTTTACATTTCTGGAATTTGATTTTCTTTTCTTTTTTCTCTTGGTCTATTTTAACTACAGGTTAAAAATCTTTTTAATCTATAGTTTTGTTTGTGCAAGAAAAATAGCCATGGTTATGTTTGTCACCTCATGTGGAATTTCTAACAGAAGTAGAATTTTGTCAAATGCTTTTGTTTGAGAAACAAATTGTTTGCAGACTGAAGTACTTATGGGCATCTGAGATGAATACATACTTCTCAGAGGATGAGATACAGATAGCAAATAAATGCACAAAAAGAATGTTCCACAGCACTGGTCATTTGAGAAAAGCAATTAAAACAACAGTGAGATACCATCTCATCCCAAAAAGAATGGGCTGTCATAAAGAAAGCAACTAACTACAGATGCTGGAGATGCTATTAGGAAAAAGAAGCCCTTCTTCTCCTCTGCTGGTGGGAATGCAGACTGGTGCAACCACTATGGAAATTAGTGTGGAGAATCTTGGAAAAAGCTACGATTGGGAGTCCCATTCAACCCAGCTATTCCTCTTTCGGATGTTTTCCCAAAAGTACTGAAAACACACCAGTGGTACATGTTTACCCATGTTTACAGCTGCACAATTTGTGATAGCTAAACCCAAATGCCCATCAACTGAGGAATGGATAAAAAAAAAAAAATGTGGTATTTTCATACAATGGAGTGTTACCCAGCTATCTAGAAAGATAAACTTGAGGCTTTTATAGATAAATGGATACAACTGGAGGCTATACTCATAATTGAAATAAATCAGACCCCCATGTGTAAACATCATATTGTCTCCCTAGTACAAGAACACGAAAGAATAAATAAAATCTGAAAAGTACAACAGATCTAGTAAGATGGAAAGAAACTGAACATAAGGAGTAAACAATTGAGATGAGGGAAAGAAGAAAAGAAAGAAAAAAAATGAACGGGAAACCACTAAAAGCAATTAAAACAACAGTGAG
>PVKN010004717.1:0-21816 GCA_004027915.1 Capromys pilorides
TCGTGGTGTGTGACAGCTTGTGTCAGCAGGAATTGCTAGCCCTGTTTTGGTAAAGCCCACCCTGTCCTGTCTGGCTCCAGTGCTGCTCTGTGGGCTCTGGTTGGCTTAGGCTGGTGTCCTCTTAATGAGAGCTGTAGGGGTCGCAGCCTAGTGATGGTGGAGCTGACTGGTTTGACTGCTGCCCCTTTAAGCAGTGGTGGTCCCTACAACTATCATTTGTTTTGGGAGCTCTAGCTACCACCCTGGCTTCTGTCCTCAGTCACTTGAGAGGGGTCTAGCCCACATCTGCGAGCAGGGAGCTGAGTGAATTCAGCATTTCAGTGTGGGTCACAGACTGCAGAAGTCCCAGCCTTCATTACATGCATTGGAACAAAACCCCAGCCCATTTGAGGCTGACAAAGAATGAAGTTGCTTTTGGGTAGCAGGACCTGACCTGGCCATGCAACAGAAAGACGCATCTAGCCAAGAGGCCCTGGATAGGATGGGCGGCTGTCTGGTTCACTTGTGCCCAGCACAGTGAGGTGAAATAACAGGAGCAGGTCTGCACAGGGAACACAGATGTTGGATGAGGATGGGGAGGCCCTCTGAGGTCTAGCAGTGTCTTCATAGGGAGAGACCAGAAGACTGCATGATGGCTTCCAGGAACGTGTTTATCAGCTTTGCCTGCTCCAGGATGATGTCTCCTTTGTCTGCAAAAGGTTCAGGAAGAAGCAGAGCCAGGAGCGAGTGTGGATCCAGCTCTGTCTTGGCACTCCGGACCCAAAGGTTCCACTAGATTTGCCCTCCCCCGGCCCCCACCTGGCACTGGCCATCTGCCCATTCATCCTTGCTGCTGGTTCCTGCTTATATTTTCTCACCCCTGGCCAGTCCCAGCTCTGGTCAAGGGAGGTCAGGACCTGATCCTTCTGAGCAGGTAGATCCTGGTGCATCCGGGACTCACTTCCTTGCCCTTTGCTTGTACAAGTCCAGGACCCATGGAGGAGTTGTGTGTAAGATGGACAGGTCCCCAGTTGGCATGACTTTCTGCCTCTGCTCCTTGGCACAGGGCAGGAAGGTCTTTCCAAGGGGCCTTAGTGACAGCTCATAAAGCCAGCTCACTTCCTCCCAGCCTTGAGCCCTGCAACATTGGTTCCAACCCTATTACAACTGGGTTGTAACCCAAAGTCCTGGGTTCTTATACTTTAGCCCTTAGGGACATAGGCTTGGCCAAGAGTCCGTTTCCTCATTTCCCCAAGAGCAGCTGCCCCGTGCAAAGCCCACATAAAAACCACATTCCACTGATCCTGGGCATCCTTTTATTTTTTGCATAGGCATAAATTAGAATCTGGAGATTTAAAAACAAAATTAAGAACCAACAGTGCAGCATTTGTGACAGGAGAGCGCAGAATAAGACCTAGTTGTCTTGGAGCAGGGACAGGGCTGAGCAGGGCCCAGTCCTGCTCAGCCCCTCACACCCCCGCCCCACAGAACGGGGCAAAGAATCAAGCCTTTAGCTTTTCAGTTAAAAAACAGACCTTAAAAATATATACATAATACAGCAGGGCCTGTGAGTCTAAAAGCCCCTTTTCCTTCAGCTTCCTCCCAGTCCCCATCTAGCTGCCCCTGCAGGAGCCAGAAAGGAAGCAATCTGGGGGAGCTGAAAGCCCAGAGGGAGCTTGAGAAAGAGCCCTCCCTAGGCCCACTTAGGGGGCAGTGGGCCAACACAGCCCTCCACCTGATACCCTGAATGGCACCGTCATCATCGTAACTAACCAGGAGAGTCCAGCAGTCCCCGCTCCCCTCTTTCTAGCTAAGGCCCCCAGATAGGGCTGGGCACCCACAGCCTGGGGAATGTGTGAAGCTTGCTCTGGGGCACAGGGAGCCCCACTGCAGGAACAGGGTACAGGGCAGCCCTCACCCTGGCATCAGCAGAGAAAAAGCAAAGGCTGTCCCCAGCACAGGGAGTCCTACAGGCTGGTGTAGGTGGCAGCCCTCCAACCCCCTGGACAAATACAGCTTCTAGAGACCCTTGGGGGTCTTGAGGACCTGGCCTCCCCAGGTCCCTGGCACCAGTCTTGCAGGGTCCTCCTGCCTGGTGACAGTCCCAGCCTGCAAGTGCTGAACAGGTTCCTCCAAGGCAGTGTTTCCCTGACTGAATGCACATCCCCTAGCCCTGGCTCTGCCACCTGGGCTTGGCATCTGTCTCTTCTAAACACTTGCACCTGGACCAGGGCAGGGTCCTCACCTCCTCCTGCCACCCAGTGCCCAATAGTATGTTACATATGTACACTCAGTGGCCCAGCTCAGAGGATAAAGGATAAAGGGGACCCCTTTAAAGAAAGCATTTTCTTTCGTCTCCCTGGGGTCAGGGCTCTTCTTTTTTGCTCCCAGAAGTCAAAGCGCTGGTCAAATGTGTGGGGGCAGTGATGGGTGCTGCACACCCATCCCAGAGCAGGCTGTGCCAGCAGGGAGGGGTGTGGTCCCCAGTTGGTGGCAGGCTTGGGGCTAGTGGGTGGGCTCTCCGTGCACCCTGAAGCGGTAGATGCAGGTGTACTCAGGGTGGCCCCAGTTGGTCAGGATCCGCAGCTCCACCACCTGATACGCGGCCATTTTAGGGGTCTGGATAGAGACAGGGGTTCAGAGTGTCATACAGCCCTTTTTGAGACCTCAGTGGCAGAGAACTGGGCTGGGGAGATGGCCATGTCTGGGGCCAGATGGGGCTTGAAGGGAACCGGGCACCAACCCTATGAGGCTGCATTAGGAGGCCTGGCTCTCAGCCCACTTGCAAATGGCCTTGGTGCCAAGGACCTTCTGCACTTAAGCCAGAGATAACTTTGCTCTGAGTGGACAGAAGTCGCTTTCTCAAGTGCCCATCGGCCTTGTCCTCTGTGCTTCAAGCCAGTGTCTGAGCCAGTATTTACATCCCTTCTCACCCTGCTGAAGCCACAAGGGTGGTGCCTTCCTGTCCTTTTCACTGGGAGCTTCCTGCACCCACCCTTCACAATCAGTCTGCAGACTGCCTGGGGAACCCCCCTCCCGGGACTTCCTCACCAGCCTGGAGCTGACAATAGCTGACATGTAGTCTAGCTCCTTTCTGGGCCACTGGCTGGCCCCACATGTGGCTGTCCATCCCCAGCTCTGCATCAGCTCCTCTTGGCACTGGCTCCAGCTCTTGCTAGCAGCCTGTGAGTTGTCCTCTGCTCTTAGCCTGACATTCATGGCCTCATTCTCCACATCCCCTCTGACCTTAGCCATTCTGGCCCACTTCCCTCCAACTACTTCTGGACCCCACTTTCGGACCCTATACTCAGGATTCAGGCTTGTCCTCTTCTATTCACATTTGACCTTAATAACACACATATGGTCCTGTCACCTAAGACATGCTAGTGTCATGCCCTCAGCCCTGAGACCTGAAAGTCCTGCCTTGAGCCTCTCTCTACCACTGCCTCCTCCCCACTTCTTGCAGTGCCCTCTTCCTCAGCTGTCTTGAATTCATCTGGATGGGTTGGTTGAATGCAGATTTCCAGGTGTCCTCAGCCCTGAGCAATCATCCTCAGGTAGGGCCTGGGGATCTGCATCTCTAACACAGATCTAATGTCCACTCCAGCTTAAGCCACAGCCACCGCCTAAGCTCCTAGCTGGCCATGTTCTGGCATTGCTGGCCTCTCTTCCCAGAACACTCTTCATGGCTGTGTGTCCTAGAAACCCCAACCCTGCTTTCCTAAAACTCTCCTTGGGGTATCTTAAGTTCCCAACTCTGCACTTCTGGGAGGGGCTCTCTTGGGTGCCATCTACAGAGCGTGACATCTCCACTTCTGTACCTTAAAGGCAGGAAGGCCTGTGTTTCTCACTGAACTCTGTGCCTGGCAGAACAAGTGCCTAGGAAACATCTGGTACCCAAATGGGAAAGCAAGGTGCCACCTCACTGGTGCAATTGTCCTATACCTGGAAGTAGAAGGTCTGAATGGGCTCCCCATCCTGATCGTAGGTGAATGTGCCAAGAAGCATGCCCTCTTGCTTCAGGTCTTCATCCAAACCCTGAAGAAGAGCAGACGGGATGGAGGGAGAGGCCAGAGGGCAGGCTGGTGCTGAGCTGACCTGGTCTCAAACCCTAACTCAGCAGAACTTCCAGGGTTCTGGTGTGAGTGCTGGCCATGGCAGCAACAGGGCTATCCTGTGGCCCATGAGGACCACTTATCTCTCATGCCTCAGTTTTCTCCTCTGTAGCCTGAGACAAGTAGGCCACCTCTCTATCTGGCCCCACCTCTCCAAATCTCCTCCCATCCCAGCCACAGTGACCCCAACCTGATCCTGTAGCGCTTTCAGCGCACACCAGCCAGATACTCACAAAGATGGCAAAGTCCTTGGGGGCACTGGAGATGGTGCTGTTGGGCGAGAGGGCCTTGGGCACGTGTTCTAAGGTGACAGCTGTGGGCCGGATGCGGGCAGACAGACGGACCACAGCAAACCCCTGGGGCCCCTGGAAGGCCCAGCAGTTGCCTGGGTACACATCCGGCTGGAGGAGATAGAAGGCAAGACAGGTCAGGGCCTGGTCCAGCTCTGGCTGACCCAGAAAAGTTGTCCCCAATGTGCTCACAGCCATGCTGGGGTCCCCATGGGGTGCCTACCTGGAGAATGACCCGGGGGGACTGAGAGTGGTACCACAGCGGGATGCCAAAGAGGCTGAAGAGGGCAGTTTTGGTGTCGTAGGTCTCTGAACATCGGGTACTGATAACACTGGCTCCTGGCATGGGTAAGAAAGGCAGGATGGGCACCCACAGTTGGCAAGCTCAGGGTGCCAGCCATAGGGTGCCAGCATGAAGCGCTGAAGCAGTTAGAGAAGGGCCTGCCACTGCCCAGACCTTCAGTGAGTACAGAGGGCAGCTGCCCTAGATGCTGACCCGTGGATGTCAGCCTCTTACTTCCTGGGATGCGGCTTGGAACTCCCTGACTTCCTGAGCTCAATCTAGGTTGGGTGATCTGTGCCAACCCCAAGCTCTGCGTGAATAGCACCATGGCTGCCTGGCAAGGCCAGAGGCCCAGCTATTGTACAGACCAGGACAAGACAAAGCGAGGAAGGCTGCGCACAAACCTCCTGATTCCAGGGCGTAGTCCACCATCCCGATGCGGTCCTCGCTGTAGCGCTGCAGGGCCTGCTTTATGATCCGGTGCACCTGCTGAAACAGGCCCAGGAGACAGTCTCAATGGGAAGCGGATGTCCCACTGCCCTGCCCTGGCTCCCTGTGGTTAACCCCACTGGGCAGGCACTGTGCTGGTGCCAGGTTAACAGCACACCACCACCCTCAGTGGCCCAAAACACACAAAAGTGATCTCTTGTGTGTCATTTGTGTCTGGAACATACTGTCCAGAGCCACAGCTCCTGGGGTGACAGCTGTATGTCTATGGGGTAGCCTTGCTCCTCACCTCCTCTGTCACCCCAACCACGCCTTCCTTCTGCAGCGTCCGTCCCAGCAAGGCTGCAGCCTCCTGAGCTGACTTGCCCTGCATCTCTGTCACACGGGCAAGGATCTTGCTCTCCAGTTCCTGGAGCTGAGCTTGCACCTCCTCTCTCTGGAGGAGCCCGGCGTGGGCACCCCCACCTTGGAGAAGGAAGTGACCGACCCAGGCAGGGAACTGAGATTCCACCTAGGGACAAGACACAGTGTCACTGGGCACCTTGCAGGAACTGCAGGGTGAGTGCTCTGGCCAGGCCAGCTGAGTGGGGTGGTGATCATTTAGGGAGCAGGGTCTGAGGGAAAGTGTTGTGAGCTCTCCCTGGCACCCATGAGAAACAGAAAGCCCACACCTGTATCACATTCAGCTGCAGCCTCCTGGGAATAACAGGCAGGGATAAGAGGCCCCTGCTGTGCACACCCAGGGAAGACTGATGCGGACAAGGGGGTACAGCCAGGGTCTGGGGTGCTTCCACTCACTTCCTGCCGCACAGCCTGGATCTTCTGGGGCAGCAGCCCCACTTCATCCTCCACCGAGCTCTGCTTCAGGGTCAGAGCCGCCAGCTCCTGCCGCAGGCCGGCTAGCTGGGCCTCCAGTCGCCCCAGCTCCTGCACAGAGTTCTCCTGGATGGCCTCCTGGGTCATCCTGGCCCCAGAGGGAGAGCAGTAAGGGTCAGGTCTACTGTGAGCATGAGGACAGGGCCTGCCCTTAGGGGCCTAGCTGTCTCAGGAGCCTGGGTCCTGGCTTTCCTGGCCCAGAGCTAATTCTGATTTGGTCCCTTCTGTGTCTAGAGTCTGTAGTTCCTCTTGCCATGGCCTCTCCACCTCCTCCAGGATGGACACATGGGCTGTGAAGAGGCCATGCTACTAGCATGAGGCCATACAGAGAAGGTAGTGGCTATCAACCAGGTTAGTATCTCACTGTAGTGCCTGCCTGCAGCCTCTAACCTCCCACATGGGACAGTCAGAACCCACGCTGGGGTCTGCTCCCAGATCTGCCTGGGGTGGGGTGTAGTGCAGCCTAGGCCAGCTAATGGGGTGCTTACCTCTGCCACTCTGACTTGAGGTGCTGGATATGAGCTTCAGACTCCTGAGACAGGAAGGGACAAGTATAAGAAATACTGGGCCTAGAGAACACGGTCTCCAGAGGAGGAGCTGCTCTCCACTGGGGTCTCTGCTTAACCACATCACCAGGCCCCTGCAGCAGACCTCCAACTGGCTTCCTGGCAGAAGTCCTCGAAAGTCTCGCCCCACACCTGACAGTAAGCACACACTGGGCATGACAGCTGTCCCGGCCTTGCATGCGCCCAGCGGAGAGCTGAGCTCACACAGGCATCGCCCTCCTGCTCAGTGTCCCAGGAATCCTCCTGCAAGGACCAAAGGTCCAGAAGTCTCGCAGTCCAAGCACAGATGAGGAAATGGGCACAAGCACAAGCACAATGAGACATGGCACAAGCAGATGCTGACCTGGGAAGCCTGGACGATCTTCCTGAAGAGGTCCTCTGAGTCCTGGTGATGTTCTGCCCTCACGGCAGCCAGTTCTTCCTGTCAGACACAGAGAAGAGGATTGGACGGTTGTGCTTGGAGGGGCGCTTGGGACTGGGAGGTCCTAGCTGGGACCCAGCCTGGGGTCATTTGGTTCACAGGCTTCAGCTCTTGGCTACAGAGCTTCAGTGGCCTGGCATCAGCGCTGTGCTCTAAACCCCACATCTCACAACCTGGGGACAGGGAGGGCAGGACAGACTCCATGTCAAGCAGCAGAGCTTCCTACACCTAAATGACACATGCAGTCTTCTCAACCCCATACACCCAGTCACAAGCTCACATGATGTCACCCACAAGCAACCCGCAGTTTTCTCCTTCCCCCAGCTTCCCCACCTGGATGCGAGTGGCAGTGTCTCTGCGGAAGTCCTCCTTCAGGGCAGCCTCCCGGCGGCTCACCAGCCCCTCCAGGAGTGCCAGAGTGTCCTCCTGGCTCAGGCCCCCGCCACCCTCCTGGCCAGGGGCACCCTGCCGAAGCTCCAGGCGCTCTAGCCGGATGGACTCCCTCTGCCAGCTGGAGGAAAACTCAGCAGCCAGAGCCTCCAGGCGCCGCTCCAGGGAGTTTACTCTGGAGAGGATGCGCTGCTCAGCCTGCAGGGTGGGAAGGAGGGGACACACATGAGGGACAGGGCACTCCATCACTGAGGCAGTGGGAGGAGAGCCAGGCACGCCCCACCAGAGGCAGGGAGATGGAGAGCTACAGCCTACAGCTGGGTGTGCTGATAGAGCAAGGGGCAGCCAGGAGGGGCCCCAGGACAGGCTGTGAGAGCTGGGCCCCAAAAGAGGAGGCAAGGTGGCCAGGACAGAGGGCCTGGATTGGCTAAGGAAAGGATGAGGCGCTGCTGAACGCCTTAGGGGCCCTGGGGGGTAGCCTGCTGGCTTGCTCCTGAGTTCCAGCTGGTGGCTTTCAGCTGCAGCCACTCCTTCCCCAGAAGAGGACATGGTTTAAAAGTGCTTTCTTTTTTCTCTTTACCTGGGTGCCCAAGGTGGAGGAACAGTCATTTGGGACCTCAAGGTAGCATCTGATAGTGTGTTGTGAATTTCAAGGCCCTTGTTGGCATGAAGAACAAAATTGTCCTCAAGGGAAATTATAAAGCACAATCTGGCAAATGTCAAGTCCAGTTAAAGTGCTGAGTGGTAGAGGTTCTGATTTCTAGAAATCTCCTTTCTTGTTGTTTTTTTGAAGCAGGGTCTCACTATGTAGCCCAGGTTGGCCTTGAACTCCTGGCAGTCCTTCTGCCTTAGCTCCCAAGTGCTGGGACTACAGGTGTAGTTATAGGTGTCACCACACCCAGAAGGAGTCCCATAGTTTAACCAGTCCCAGCCAGTGCCCTCGCCACCACCCATCCCCAAGCCCACTGTTTTTGTTTATGCAAATGTCAGTGAGACAAAGGGCAGCCCTCGCTTTCCTTGGTGCCCCAAGGCATGATGGAGATGGCAGAATGTGTCATTACCTGAGATAGTAAGATCATGCTCAGAAAATATCCACAAAAATATGATTAAAAATGTATCAAAGTGAGGAGGATACAAATAGCATTCAGATAACTAACTAGGGGACTAAGAATTTTAAGTGACCTGACCTCATACCACGCCAAGGCTGTGTGTGCATCTGTCATGTGTCAACCCCATGGGACCACAGGCTCCATGAAGGCCAAGCCCAGGCTTGATCCTCCTTTAGACACAGGCAGATTTTAAACTGATGCCACCCCTCACTTCTCCCCACGTCTGTACCCTCTGCAGCCGTGTGGCTGCCTCCTCTACCTTGGAACCCTACCTGGCTTCCGTGACAGCAAGGATCAGTGAGCCTGGGGGTGACCTAAGTGTCCATGGAGGGCAGCTGTCCCTGCAAGGGCCGAGACCAGCTGGCCAACCAACTATGTGCAACACACACGGCCCAGCCACATTGACCAGTCTAGAAGGACCACCCAACCCAGACTTGAGCCGATCAAATGCTGTGGTTTCCGGTCATGGGGTTCAGGAGTGATTTCTCTGTGATCGCAAGTGTGGAGCAGGATATCATGTTACACACAGAACGGGGGCGGGGAATCTTGATGAGGTCATAGGAATCAATAATGAGTCCTCTGCCTCCATTTTCTGACCTTAGGGTGCAGCTAACTTTAGGGCACCATTCTAAGTCATGTTTAATTGCAGCACCCCTTTCCCCAGTACCTGCACCCATAAAGCAGGGAGAGGGGTGTCACAGCAGGATAGCATCTCCTCATGCTATGGTTATGGCAAGGTGTGAGGCAGGGATGCCAGGTGCAGGCACAGGGTGGGGGGTGGGGGAGCCTCGGTGCTCACCTGGAAATGTGAAGCTGCATCTCTGGAGCCCCACACCTCAGGCTGCTTCCTGCTGTCTCTTGCTGTCCACCAGGAGACCACAGCGGGGTGCAATGTCTGCAGCCCAAAGGGGTAGAAGTACCAAGCACCTGTGCACAGGGATAGGCTGGTCACACCCAAGGAGATGGCAGCAGAATCTCCTCAGTTATCAGGGTCTGTGTCACCTACAGAGCCCTGCTTGGCCAGAGGTGGCACTTTTGGTGGATGGACTCAGAGGTCACCCGTTCTCCCATTCCCCAGGGCCATTTAGCAAGTCTGTAGATGAGAAAGCTAGAGAAGACAGCAACGATAAGTTAGGGGTGATCCTAGGGTTGAATTCAGGACCCCGAGAAAGGTTCTCAGGCTTGGCCTTATAGCACAGTCATCCCAGAGGGAGCTTTGAAAACATCCATGATTGTGCCCTCCAGAGAGATCTGACTGGCCTCAGCTTGGACCCTGTGTGGCACTTTTAGAACTCCCCAGGGGGCTGTGTGGGCTGCTAGGGATAAGTGTTGCTGAACCAAAACAGCACCTGGGCACAAAGCTGCAGCCAGACAGGTACATACTTCTTGCTTTGGGGACATCTATTTGTGCTGTTTACTCCTAAGGGGTGTGGGATGGGGGAGAACCTGAAAAACAAGGTGGCTAAGGGGTCTCCATCCGGGTAAGCTCGCTTGTGGCTCAGTGCCAGGCCGGGAGCAGGTAGGCGGAAACACAGCCACACCTTCACCAGTGTGCAGGTCACCAGCCCCATCCTCCTGCATCCCCAGGGGATGACTGAGACACACAGCTAAAAGGCACGAGATAAGGCCTGGGAAAGTTCTTTCTGGATAAACTGCCACACAATTAGAGGGGATCATTATTATTTTAAGGGTGATGCCCAGTTTCCACTGGGTATGAACAGGAAACAAAGAGGAAACTGACATTTGGGAAAATGTCCTACCCTGTCATTAGTAGCAGAAATACAAGTTGAATAGCTGCTAAGCCTATAAAACCAACTCTAAAAAATGATAAAGCGCGGCCTTTAATTATAAATTGGTATAGTCATTAAAAGTGAGCCTGAGGGCTACATAGGCAGCTCGTGTGAAACTGGCAAACTCAAGTGTCATTGTCAAACAGAACGTAAGACATAAACATTGGTAAGGTGTGGTGGCACTTGCCTGTAAACCCAGCTGCTTCAGAGGCTGAGACAGGAGATTGCTAGTTTGAGGCTAGCCTAGGGCAACCTAGCAAGACCCTGCCTCGAAAAACAAAAAGGAGGGCTGTGGGGCTGTAGATGTAGCTTAGGGACAGAGCACTTGCCTAAGCATGTACAAGGCCCTGGGTTCAACCCCAGAACTGGGGCTAGGAGAATCTCAGAAAACACAATATAAACAAGATGGCCCCAAAGACTGACACAGTGCCATGCAGCTGGCCCGTGACTGTGCCTTTCAGCATAAAAAAGGAATATATATTTCTTTTTTATTACTTCACTGTTTTTAGCTTAAAGACAGCTAACGATTTAACTGGATCTTGTAAAAACAATTCACCCACACAGGCTATGTCCTGATTTGGAATGGAGGGAAAATGACTGCTACTAATAATAGCATCCAGATTCCTGCTTGTTACCCACACCATGCTGGAGTGTGTTCCTGCCCTGGAAAGCCTGGAGAATATCCCAGATGTGCCCAGCTGAGAGCAAGGTCAATAGGTTGGGATACGTTGCCTCTGCCCCCAAACACCCTGCCTGAGAGCAGCAGGAGCCTCTCGCTGCCCTGGCTCAGCTCACCATAGGTCAGGCCTGTCAGGAGCAGCAGCAGCAGGAGGAACCACAGGAACGGCTTCAGGGACGAAAAGCGCCTGGTGGAAGGGGTACAGACATGAAGCGGGGCTCGGGGCTCTTCCCACACCAAGTCCCTCAGATTTTCTGAATAGAATTGAGGGGAACAATCCTTGAACTTCTCAAGGGGCCAGGACCAGAACAAAAGCCACAGTTTTCTCTGTAGGGCATGGGGTGATAGGGACAATTTTAACTGAATTTTACTGCTATGATTAACAGTAAATAGCGTGGTCTTGGGCAAATCTAAACATTTTAGCAGAGAGAGCCTCTAATACATATAAAAAGCCAATACAGACACAGAAAAACTATGAACTCCTTAAACAGTGTTGGCCTTCTGGGCCAGGAGCCTGTTTTGATGCTGTGAACCTGTCCTTGCCCCTCTTCTCAGGAGAGCTGCCTCAGGGGTTCCAGAGACGTTCTTTCCGCTGCCCAAGGGGCGAGCGCCCAAGTCCTGGTCCTGTGGTTTAGAGACTTAGGAGAGGAAGAAGATTAACACACCTCTGGGGTCTGGCTTGCCATAGGCCCAGGGAGGAAGTTGGATTTTCTGCGACTCCACCCACTTCTGGGCTGAGCCTCAGTGGCCAGGCGGGCTGTGCTTGGTAGGAGGCCTCCAGGCAGAAATAAGAACCTGAGATCCTGAGTCCTGCCCTGTGAGGCTATGGATTTGGGAACAAAACCTGCCCCTGGGACCCCCTCTGTCAGGCAGCATGGGTGCTGGGGATCTGTTCCCAGCTCACTGATAAAAGCTAAGGTGAACTGGGGGAACTCTTGAGAAAATGACTGCACAAGTTTGCTGCTTTATTGGCTGCAGGGCTTCTCAGCCAGCACTGGGGCTGCAGTCTTACTCACCTGGTTAAAACAAAGACATCCAGGAGTGAGGCTGCTGTTGTCAGGCGGTACCAGGTGGTGCCAAGCCACCAGTAGAGAAGCCCGAAGAGCCGGCCTGAAAAAGAGGTCTTTGCACCTCAGACCCGAGGTCGGGCTTAGCATGTCATCCTCTCCCAACCTGGCCCTCCTGCTCCCACTCCCAGCACCCACGTGCCAGCACCCCTGTATCACATCCCACAGTGGCCCTGCTCCAATCCCACCTGTCCATGCTGCCCACACTCTCTGGGCTGCTCTGAAGCTGCCCACCTGGGGCCTGGGGCCTATTCCAGATAAGACGTTACAGCTGTGGAAGTAATTCAGCACACCCAGCCAGCACCCACCTGGAAAAGTGACCACCGTCCAGACAAAGGAGCCTGCCTGGGAGACCAAGCTTCCTAATTTTGACCCTGAACTATGCTGATCCATGTCTGCATAGCCTGCTGGGGAGGGGGAGAAGAAACATTGTCAGCTTGGGGTCGCTTTTAAGACCCGTGGGGACTTGAAGCCTGACTGCTATTGAGCTGGGGCCACACAGTCTTCTACTTCAAGTCCCTGAAGCGTCACATGGGTCTGGCACACAGTAAGTCAGGGAATGTTTGTGGAAAGAATGAAATGGGAGGTATCTGACCTTTTATTTCCTACCAGAGATTCTCCTGACAATGCCTCAACCTACTGATCAGAGTACAATAAAGCAGGGATCACTCATGTGCCTTACAATTTCTGAACACCTGCTATGCTTAGGACCCCATGTTAAACTGTTGCAATGAGCACAACCCAGAAGTGTTGGCCGTGGGTGGGAGGGGGGCAGGCGGCCAAACACTTGGCAGCCACAGCTCAGGTTCAGGGAGGGCTAGGCGCAAGAGAGGTGCCCCTGCCAGGCTGTGAGGTGCTTGTCACATGCTGTGTTCTCTTGTGCAGTTGGGGTGTTCTCTGCCTTGGCCTCCCACACCCGCACATTGTCTGGAATGAGCTGGGAGAGGAGGTGCCACCTACTTGCGAAGTCATCCTCTGAAGAGTAGCCGGAGGAGGAGCCCAGGAAGTCCTCGGCGGCCTTGTTCTCTGCCAGCCCATTGGCTTTGCTGCTCTCGGTGCCACCCGTGCCCCTCCTCCTCCGCACATGCAGGTCCTCGCCTGCCAGGCAAGAACAGGGTCTCTGCTAGGCCTCCCAGAGCCAGGGCATTGACAGCTTGGGCAGATGGGCATTCTATAGAGGAACACTGATGAGGGTTCCAGGGAAGCCAAGCCCCAGGTGGAGGGCTTGGCACACTCACCCCAGTAGGGCTCACTGTGCAGGTGGTCATCGAGAAGGGCACTCCTGGCAAGGGACACAGCCTGGGGGCTGCCTATGTAGGATTCCCGGACCATGGACTCGCTGTAGTAGGAGGTGTGCGGGTCAGAGGAGGGGCCCAGCTGTGGCACTGGGGACATACGCTTCATGGTGCTGGATTTCCTCTTCAAGGTCCTGTGGGACAGTCACGAGGGGAGAGGCAGAGAGCAAAGAGGTGAACCCAGGCAGGAAGCAGGGCTCTGACACCCTGCAATTGATAGTGTGGGTTGGCCCCGTTGCTAGGCAACCAAAACCTGGTCTATCTGGAGGGTTTTCTCCCCCTTGGTGTTGGCAAGCACACTAGCCTAGTGACACCCTCAGCCTAGGTATTCCTCTTCTCCTATTATCTCTAAATTTCACAGGCCAGTTCATCAGTTAGCCAGCTTCAAACCTAGGTCTCTGACTTCAAAGCCAAAGGTTTTTTACATGCTTCTTAATGGATTAGTAATTTTGACAGCCCATGGAAAACCCAGACCAAGCTGACCTGGCATCCTAGAGCTGGCCAATGCCTCAGCCTTGCATCTGCAAGGTGGGGCCAAGACACCCAGGTGTACAGGTAGTGAGACCAGCATGGCTGTGGGTCAGGGAGGACAGCCACGCCCAGCCAGAGCAGAAGGAGTTCCTGCAAGTCCGGCTTGCAGGTGGAGCTTTCGACTTTGTGTGCTTGAAGCTGCCTCTCCCCACTTCCTGTTCTTTAATGGTGAGAGCAGCAGCACCAACTAACAGTGAGTAAAGAAGGGGAGCTAGGAACAGCTCCTCATAAGACAACCCCTTTAGGCAAACTCGGGTATCTGTGACTATGAAGGCTGCAGGGGGATAGACAGGGCCAGTGGTGCTTTCCCAAGTCCCTACCTCAGAGGACTGTCCTTAAACAGGGTGCTCTGGCTCCCGGCCACAGAGCTTCCTCCACTGCTGCTGCTGCCGCCATCATCATCAACCTGAGAGTAACGTGTGAGGCGCTGGCTTCGTCGAGACATGCTGAGGTGGGATGTGGGCCCTTCCCCTAGAAAAAGGATGATGCATGAGGCTGAGTCCTCCCTGCAGGAGGAAGGGCAGAGGCCTGGCTGCAGAGGGCAGACTTTGTGCAAGCTCGTGCCTGGCTTTCATCTGTGCCCTGCCCAGGACTCACTTGGCCACCTTGGAAGCTTCTTCCCTGAGCACCCTGCGAGGCTAAACTGGGCCTTCCTGACATGAGCAGAGAGCACAGCACACAACGGGCATTCTTGAGGTGCCAGGTAAATGCCGTAAGGCACTGCCACGAGGCACACCCTCCAGCCTAGGAACCCACCATGCTGCCCTCTCTGAGCTGCAGCCTCAGCTCACCAGTTCCTGGGTGACACAGTTTCCTCTTCCTCCTGACAGATTCACTGGTCCAGGGCCCCAGTCACATCTGATTCCTAAACCCTGTCCCTAGGAACTGAACCACACTAAGACCATCTTATATTCTTCACCCCCTCATCAGTGATAGCATGCTGCTACATCCTGATATGACAATGAGAAGACACCATGTTAAACGCCTAATAGGTGCATGGCTCCTTATATCCCACGTGGGTTCCAAATAGGCTTGGTAGGTATCATCCCTCCATCAACACGGCTGGAGTCTGGGAGATGGTTAACTTGCCCACTGCTACCCAGCCTGAGTAACAGCCAGATCTGATCTCAGATTGGACAGGTTGTAGAGCTTGGGTCTTTCGACTCCACCAAAAAGTTTGCAAGTCTGCTTGGAAATGAGTTATAGGTCCTAGTGAGAGTCTAACAACCACCACACATGCTCAGAGCAAGGCTGTGCACTGTGTGGTTATGTAACAAATATTTGTTAACATACTGACAAGGTGGGGAGGTGGAGCAGAGATGTGGCATGATAGGCTGGTTGGTCTGTGGTGCAGAAACTGATAACGAAGCAAAGGAGGCAAAAGTGAAAAGACCAGGCCAAAGGTAGCAATCCATCACATGTGTAGGATTAATACACCTCTCAGCTGTACAAAACCAATTCCAAATCTCAGATTAACAGTTGAGAAGTCTCAAATTAGCATTGTGACTAGTCAGGATTACAAAGTCATTGCTCCACACTAAACCCCCTCAAAAGTTCCCACATAGTGCTTGCAGCCAGGTGTGGTGAGACATGTTTGTAATCCCTGCACTCAGGAGGCTGAGGCAGGAAGATCTGTGGGTTGAAGGCCAACCTGAGCTACATAGTTCAAGTCCAGCCTGGATTAAAGACTACCTAAGACTTGTAACTGCTTATTACTTCTGATGCTTCTGATCTACACTGAAATCTTGCTAGTTCTGATCCTGTGGTGAGCATCCACTAACACACCCAACCCCAATAATGCAAACCAGAAGGTCAGGTTCCTCCAGCTAGAGCATCCTCTTACCAAACAAGCAGTCTCCTGTCTGGGCTCCCTGGCATCTTTCCAGGTGGAATGCCCATCTGGCATCTTTCCCTGGTTGTAGCTGGTGTTGGTAAAGGACCAATTGGTAGTAGCCAAAGCAGGAAGTTGGCTTGGGTCCTGGACTGTCTTCCGCTCCTTATAAGGTAGTTCCACCCCATACTGCCCTCCCCCACCTGACAGCTCCCAGTGCCCACATGAGGCTCCTCCTCCTAACCTCTGCCCCGCCGAAGCTGAGGAAGCACCTGCTCAGAGACAGAAACAAAGCAACCTGTTTACCCAATACCCAGGCTGCTTCTGGCAAAAAGCTAAATATTCTGATGGAGGTGGGGGGCGTGTGCTGGGGGCTGCCACCAGCCTGCCTCCGCCTCCCGGAACTCCCAGAGAGCAGGAGCTGCCTCTTATCTCAGTCTGGCCTGCAGCATCGCCGTATAACAGAACAGTTAACAACTAAGTCCTGGTTTCACGAGGTGGAAAAGGTCAAAGCCTATCCTCCCAGACAAACCTCTAGAAGTTCAAATTATTTGCATACCAACAGGCGCGCGTGTACACACACACACACACACACACACACACGCACACGCACACACACACACACACATCAATTAAGAAACCCTCAGAATGTCCTTTCTCCACTTTGGAGCTGAACTGCATCCTCTTCTCAGTTCCGCTCCCGTCAAATTTAACCTAGATCGTGGGCATCTTGAACATGATGCCCTTCCTGCCCGGTACACTCGCACTCCCTTTCTTTGCTGTGGCACCGGTCATTCCCGCCTTTCTCCGTCCCCACAGACTATAACCCCAGAAATGACCCAGGAAGGTGCAGCTAAGTCACACCTCCCCCATACACCCTGTCTTGTTTTGTTTTGTTTTAGAACTGAGCAAAAGCGGGCCTCCTTCCTATTCCCAGAGTTCTGACAGGCATCAGCAGGGAACTGCCAGTCCCACAACCCGCCCGCCTGGCACTGCCATCCTGGACTGGTGTTGGGCTGCCCGGGACGCCCGCCCGGCCCCGCCCTCCAGGCTGACCAGTGCGCAGCCGGGCTGGGCCGGGCCGAGGGCCGGGATGAGTCAGGCGCCGTCCAGGGGCGTGAGCCAGGAGGGGGCTGGAGCTGGGCCCGGCCTGGCAGGGGTGGTGGCGCAGGCCGTGCTGCTCGGGCCGGGCCGGCCTGACGGTGACTGGGACCAGGCCGGCCACCCGCCACCCTCATTACCTGTGGCCGCGGTTGCTCCGTGCGGGGCCGGGGGAGTCCGGGTGATCGCGTGCTGCCCGGACTCGCCCCCTTCCCGCGTCGGTTTCCTGCGGGCGGCGGACCCTGCGGGGACGAAGAAAAGGCGGCGGGGCCTGGCGCTCTCTGCGCAGGGTACGGCGGCGCTGAACGACGAGGACCGGCGATGAGCGGACAATGCAGCTGGAAAAGACCCGCGCGGCGCGAGTGGGGCAGGGCGGCGCGCGCGTGGCCGAGTGTGTATGTGTGTGCCTGCCAGTCAATGCTGACAGCCCGCCGCCCATTGGCCAGGCTCCTCCTCCCGTCCCCGCCCACAGCCGTCACCCATAGGTTGGTTTGAACACAAAGGCCCCGGCTCGCCCCGCCCTCCGCGTGGGCCCAGCGTGGGCCCAAAGAGCCCAGCCTCTGAGTCCTCCCGAGCGCTGCGCGCTGCGTGCTGCGTGCTGCGGCTCCTGGGTCTCGGGAGGAAACGGCGAGATTGGCTTTCGAGCTGCGGCCCGGCTGGTCCTGTACGAACAGGACTCAGGGTCTTTTGTGCAAGAACACTTTTCAGACGCTGCGAGTACGCCCTGGTACAGCATGCGCGCCGCCCTGCGCACGGTGCCAGGGCCCTAAGAACATTTGGTACTGGGGGACCAAGTCGCCGAGGGCGGCGCGAGGGCGAGGTAGGAGAACCAGGCCCGTGACCTGGCAGGGAGTAGTCCTCCGTTAAACCCAGAGTTGGTTTGCAAAACGCTGGGTACTTAACACAAGCGCCGTTTTTGACGTTTCTACATCCATTTTAGTGACAAATCATGAGATTAGAAGATTCCCTGTGGAATCCAGACCTATGGTTTTCATTGGTGTGTTTTTTCTGTTTTGGAATTGTTTTAGGATTCCAGGCACAGCAAGAGGTGACCCAAGCGCCAAGACCCTGGAAGCTTCACAACAGCTTTTCCGTGTTATTTATTTATTTGTCTTTGTAAGACAGGGTCTCGCTGTGCAGTTCAGGCTGGCCTTGAGCTCACTTTTGTAGCACAGGCTGGTCTCAAACTCACACCGATCCCCCTGCCTCAGTCTCCCAAGTGCTGGGATTACAGGCGTGCGCCCCGCTAGCTTTTCTGTTGAAGGGACCCTTTTGCCACTCTGACACCAAGGAAGAGGGTTGGCTGTCTGTTCTGCCTGCCCATGGGCTGAGCCTAGTGCTTGGATGCTGGGGTCAAGGCCATTCTTTCCCAGCCAGCCTCTGTATAGGTGCAGGGTTGGGGAGAAGGCATTTCCGGTGCAAGGCCTTCTAAGTGATGAAGAAACCAAGTGTTGTATTTCACTTTTGAAGTGCAGTACCAAGAGGAAATGAGACAAGAAGTGACAAAATGACAGAGGCAGGCACAGGAAGGTATTGGGGGTAGGGAACTGAGGAACCACCAAGCCCTCCTGCTGAGTTGACTCAGGACAAAAACCTTTTGGGTCTCTACTGTCTGGCCTGGAATGGGGGTGTCCCTTGCCCTTATAGTACCTTAAGATAATGCTACCCAGGCTTGCTGAGGATGAGGTGGGGGGAGGGGGGAGGCTTTCAACCCTGGATGGCCAGGGTGCTCCCCATTCTGTCTTGGTCAATTTCAGTAGTCTCCACACCCCACCTTTGCAGAAGCAGTACAGAGACAGCTTCGTCCCTCTTTGAGGGTCCCAGCTAGAATCATGCCCACAGGCCGGCTGGAGGGCTCCCTCTTAAACTGTCCTGACTCTGTGGACCTGCAGGAGGTGGAGCAGTGGTCTCTAGATACTATATTCGGATTCTGCAGTAGAGTGTTAATGAGATGGAAAGACTTAGTGGGGTGATTAAAGATTCCAAAGTGGAGAATCAGGGGATTCACACTGCAATCCTAGGCATCTTCTGCAAAGCAAAGCACAAAGGAGGGGTATTGTGAGCCCCAAAGGCAGAGACTGAGTGATGTGGCCACAAGCCAAGTCCTGAGAGCCATCCGGAACTGGCAGTGACAATGTATAGACTCTCCCATTAGGTCCTCCAGAGGAGAATGTCCCTGCTCACACCTTGATGATGGCCTAGTGATTTTGATTTCAAATTTCTGGTCCCGGGGCTGGCAAGATGGCTGAGCAGTCTAAAGCACCTGCTTAGGCAAGCTTAGGCAACCCCAGGGACCGCGGTTCAATCCTTGGCGCTACATGCTGCGCCAGCCCCACCCCTAGAGCAGGCTGAGCCGGCCATAATATAAAACAAAACAAAATAAAACAAATTTCTGGTCTCAGAACTGTGAGAAAATAGAGCCTTGCTGCTTGAAGTTACCAAGTTCACATTAAGTTGTTACAACAACCATGGGAGGCTAACAAATGGCCCTTGGAAAACTTCTGGTCTTGGCCCCCAAGGCTCTTGTGATTGTGCCAGGACCCTCTTTCTCTTCTGAGCGTTCTGACAGCCCACATCAGACTCCTCAGCTGACACACAGAGCCTTCTTCCCATCCCTTCTGCCCTTTGCCCCTCTCCGTCTGCCCACTCAGTGTCCCCTCCCTTTGGGCTCCTCTCTGCCCTGCAGCAGTGCAGTAGGCTGCTCTTCTCCCCGTTACTTCTTGGCTTCTCCACTGTCCCTTTCTTGCTCATCTTTTTTTGTCAGTGGTGGGGGCAGGGGGTGGCTTTCTCTGGATAGATTGAATCTCAGTGGCTGACACCTGTGGCCATCAGGCAGGGGCATATTATGGACTATCTCCCTTGCTTTTACCTTGGGTAAGTCAATCTCTCTGAGCCATTTTCCTTACTCAGGGAAGGAACTAATGATCTCAACCATCCTGTCTGCCTTGGGGAGGCCAGCGAGGCTCTCTGGCCTCCCTTTTCTTGCATGTGAGGTCAAGGGAAGGTGGGAACGTGGATGGCCTCTCAATACTACCCACCCACAGCTGTGGGCTTTGGGGGAGGACAGAGAAGGAGTCATCAGGTCTGTCCTGTACCCTTAGGGAAGATAAGATGACTCCTCCCTGCCTCCAGAGACCAGGACCTCCTGTTCCACCCACATAGCTGTAGAATGAGCTATGTCCTGCTAGGTCCCTACCCATGGCTGTGTGGCCAGTAACAGGTTCACTGTGGGTGCTCAGTATGCTGTGGCCCTGAAGCCAAGGCCACCTCCTCTCCTGGCCCTCTACCTCCACTGTCGGCATCAATCAGCTGCCAGAGTGGCAGTGGCGTCTGTCATTAACCATCAGAAGACAGCCCTTGGCAGGGGTGGAGACTTTCATGTGGGGCTTCCTGACTGCAGCTCTCAGGTAACCTCAGAGGAGCGTGATGCCCTCAACTCCCAGGGCTGTTTCTCTGCCTCCAGGGTTCTGATGTGGGCTGCTGCTCCTGCCCAGGCCTGTTTGGGGACAGGGCTCAGAATCTGCAGGCTTTCATCCAGGGAGCTCAAAGGCCACTCACCAGGTGACAGTGCAGTTAAGCTTGTTTTATGGACGAGTCCAGCTCCAGAAAAGAGAGGCTATGGATTCAGGTTACAGCTGGCCAGCCGGTGCCAGGGACAAAATGCAGGTCCATGACGGAGCTGGACACTCCCAGGCATGTGGAGATTGGCCCAGACCCTGGTGGATGACTGTGCCTTAGTCACCTCTGTCCTCCATGCCCATTACAGTTCCCAGATCCTAATAAAGCTCCATAAATGTGCAGCTCCCCACACTCCAGTCCCAGATGCCTTGCCCAGCATGGCCTCTAGTGCAGACCCACCCAGGCCTTGCCTGCACCCACAGAGCCTTGCCCACTGCTGAGCCCGTGCTCAGCCTGTGTGGTGTCCTGGTGTGCCCTTTCCTGTCCTCTGCCTGATGGCTTCTTGCTGGCTATCAGTATGGTGCTGCCCAAGTAGAGGAAAGGCCTGGATAGCTGAGGGCATAAGAGGAAGATGCTGGCCTGGGGCCTCTGAGGGCAGGGCTCCAGGGCCAGAACTTAGGGCCAGTGTCACAGGGCTTGCCTGTGGAAGTGGTCCATCTGTCCTGGAAATAAACTTGGCTTCTGGGGACATCCACCATCCACTTCACCTCCATGGTGACACTGTGGGGCCAGTGGTTCAGAGTCAGGCTTTAGACTCAAGCCTTCCCAGTAAAGAAAGTTATTCAGCCTTCCCTGGCCTCCATCCTGTCTGTGAAATGGGGTTGATTAGGAACTTGGTATACAGTGTGGGTGTGTAAGTTTGCTCTTGGTGTGGTTTTTGTTTTTCTTTTCTTTTTTAAAAATAAAGATTGAGGGGCTGATGAGATAGCTCAGTGGACTAGTGCTTGCTTAGGCAAACATAAGGACTGGAGTTTGATCCCTGGCACCACAGGCCATGCCAGCCCACCCCCTGGGCATGCTGAACTGGCCATGGAAACCAGTTGTGGTGGCACATGCCTATAATTGCAGTGCTGGGGAGGCTGAAAACAGGAGGATCACCACAAGTGTGAGCTGTGTAGTGAGACCCTGTACCAAATACATTAAAAAAAAAAAAAGGAAAAAAATATGGATTGATTCATTCCACTCATGCTCCTTGCATGCCTGTTCGGACAACAGGAGATGTGAACCCTGCTGTCCAAGGGCTCCTGGCTGGTGTGTGCCACGAGAGCAGCATGAGACACACAGTCCAGGAGGGGCCACTGGGATCTAAGGATCCCCTGCCATCAGGGCTTCAGTATGACTTCTGTGACATAAATAACACTTCTAAAAAATCTCTTCTCTCTGAAAATATTTAAACTGTAACTTGAGACTGTATAAAGATCACATCCAATATAATCCAGGTTTGATTATGTTTTTTTTCTTCTGATAAAAAAAAAAATTGCAACATTCCATGGTGCTGTGCCTGATGGAGAGTTGTCTACCCATGGCTGTAGTAACCAGACTTAGGGATCAGGAAGCTGCCACAGTTGTGGGCAAGAGAAGTGGAAG
>PVKN010004717.1:21916-32863 GCA_004027915.1 Capromys pilorides
GAAGAGGTAGGAAAGATAGCTGCTGACCCAGGCAATTTAGTGAAACTAAAATGTGAATAATCTTTTAAAAAATCTGTATTCTAGAGACAGGAGGATTGCTGAAAGCTTAAGGCCAGTCTGGGCTACATAGTGAGTCCAAGGCAGTTATAACTACCTAGTGAGACCCTGTCTCAAAAGTCAAAAACCTAAAAGTAAAAGAAAGAAAGAAAGAAAACCAGGGGTGTAGCCTGCTGGTAGAGCACTTGCCTAATGCGAGTGAGGCCCTGGCTTTGGCCCCTAGTCCCACCTCTCCAAAAAAATTGGGATAGTGGAGAAAGTGTTCCGTTCAGAGGCAGCAGCCAGATGGACCAGGCCCACTTCACAGGGACAGCCTGAGACCCACTCCAGGTGACCTCCTCGCCCTGCTACTGGAGTGGTCACCTCCAGCCCGGAGGCCCCAGGACAGCCCTAGGCCCCCGTCCCCATGCAGGCTTCCTTCCCTCACCATCTCCCTGCTTCAGGACAGCAGTGCCCCCTCACTTGAGCATGTGGAGGCAGGCTGAGGGAGACAGACACACTGCTGCTGGGTGTGGCCCCAGTACTCTCCCCCATGGGAAGGGGCTGCCTCCCTGAGGCCCCAGTTGCTGCTCCCCGGCCGTGGCCAAGGGCCTCTTGGTCTGGGTTCCAGGACACTGATCCTGCGTGTGCCCAGCTTCCCTTCCCCACCACCCTATTTCCTAAGGACCAAGTTTCCTGCCAGCCAAAGTCCCCCAGGGGTGGCGGCTGGGTGACTGGCCTTGGTGGCTCCCCACTCAGCAGGGCTGGATGGTGAGGGCAAAGGCTGCGCAGCTCAGCTCTCTGGCCAGTCAAGCTCTGCGAGCACCTCCAGGGCACCACGCGTCGCAGCTTGCGTGGCCTACAGGCTGCTGTGGCAGCACAGCGCCCCGGGGCTGGCCAGTGGCTCCGCCGTGGGGCTCAGTGGCCAGGAACTGCAGGCTGGAGAAGGCAGGCTTCTCCTTCCTGAAGGGTGGGAGGCTCAGGCTGGGGAACATGTGTGTGTATTCCCAGTGCATGTGTGTGTGCACACATGTATGTGCCTGCGTCTGGCTGTCATCACCCTAAGGACACTTTTCTGTTCTGGGTGCCTCACGGGCTCTGAGGACTCCATGCTCAGTGCCTTGCTTTTCTAGTGTGCAGAGTTCGGGGCTCTGCGGCTTCCTCCTTCTTTCTGCCTCCCACCCCATCCCATACCCCTCTTCAGCTCTCTGCCACCCTCCTCTGGTGGGGTCTCAGCAGCCTCCTTCCCAGGCTGCCGTCACAAGGCAGGCAGCTTCTGGCTTCTTTCTGGCCTGCATCCCTTCCCCAGGTCCTGTCCCGTTGCCCACCCTCCCTCGCAGGACATAACGCTAGAATCCTAGGCCCCTTTGGCCTCCCTCCTTAGGTGCGCGCTTGGGAGCCCTCAGCGTGAGGCCTCCTCTTCCTCCCATTCCCCTGGGGTCCCTCATTATGCTGTCCTCACCTCCAAGATGAGGGGATCTCCCCAGCTTTCCCCCTCCTGTCTACTACCACCTCCGCAGAGCTGCCAGTAGCCTTTCCTGGAGCAGTCTGAGCCTGTTCATCTGTCCCCAGCTCTTCCCCCTATCCATGGTTCCATCACCCCCAAGTTGGGACTTCCTGCAATGTAGCCTCTGTCTGTCTGTCCCTCCAGCAACATGGCCTGCCCTCCTTACCTCCTTCTCCACCCATGTACAAAAGCATGACCATAGCAGGGCTGGTCCCCAGGCCTGTGTGCTAGGATGGCACTGGGCTGGCATGGGCAAGACAGCTCACCTGCCTAATCCATCTGACGTGCTTCCTTCCCGGGAGTCTAGGAAGTGGCGCATGCCAGGGACGTGGCACCCATGTGACCAGTTCCCAAGGTGATTCCTGGGTGCTGAGTCTCCACTGAACATGCCTAGTAGACAGCATTCCTCGTGTCATCAAAACAGCTGCTGGAGGACTTAAATGAGCGCCAGGAGATCAGCTGGGGAGATGGGCCTCGGAGGCCTGAGTGCCGGTTCTTCCGTGAGCCTCATTCCTGCGCTCTCTGGGCCCTGGAGCCTTCTGCTGCTGATCACAGCTGGGAACTTGACTACAAAGTGAGTCCTTGCCGAGTGTGGTGGCATAGGCCTGTAGTCCCACCACTCAGATGGGACTGATGCAGGAGGGTCAGAAGTTCGAGCCCAGCTCAGGTAACTTAGGAACTTGGCAAGACACTATCTCAAACTAAAAAATAAAAGGGCTGCGGATGTAGCGCCGTGTGAAGGTCTTGCTTTCCGTGCACAGGACCACATTTACAGATAAGTGCATCTCCTAGCAAACCATGGAGCCTGGGTGGTCTTGGGGATCACAACACCCTAAGCCTTCTTTCTGTAGACACCCCAAGGCTGTTCACACCTCTGAGGCTTCTCTGCTCAGTGGACCAGGGTAGGTTCTACAGGAAAACATAGGCTTTAAAAACTTAGTAAATGTAGTGTGTTCACAGAGGCATGAAGAAGACAGAAAGAGATCTTTAGAGTTATTCATATAAGTGGGCTAAGTGCCTGCTTTGGCAAGCATAGGGACCTGGGTTCGATTCCCAGTCCTGCATGCCCCGCCGGCCTCACCCCAGGGCACAATGAGTTGTCCAAGTCTGGGCATGGTAGTGCACACCTGTGTTTACACCAGTAATCCAGCACTGGGGAGGCTGAAAACAGGAGGATCACTGTGAGTCTGAGCTGCATAGTGAGACCCTGTACCAAATATGTAAATGGAAAGCAAAACAACAAAGTTATATATAAAAAAATATAGCTCTGCCAGGCATGGTGATGCAAGCCTACCATCCCAGCACACTGAACAACTTAGCAATGTAGGCTCTATCTTGAAATGAAAAGAATGTTTTTCTATCAATGGAAGGATGATCCAATGAAATGTCACTGGGCTATGAAAAAGAATGGATCTCACTTTCGGGTGTGTGCCCCAAAGAAGTGAAAGCCAAGTCTCAGGTGCAAACCCAAGTCTACAGCAGCTCAAAGTGTAGGGACAGCCTGGTGTCCACAGATGGACAGATGGATACGTAAGTCTATCTCCATGCTGGAATATTACTCTATCAGGAAAAGGAGAAAAGCTCTGATGGTCACTACAGTGTGGAGGATCCTGGAGGATGCCGTGTCAGCGAGAAATGTCAGACACAGAAGGGCACCATGCAGGGCTCCAGGGAAAGAAAACACCCAGGACAGGCAAAGCATGGGTGATACGGGATCATGTCTGTTCAGTTTACCTCCTGAAACCCTCTTAGTCTTGCCAAGGGAGGTTCTTGCCAAGTCCTCTTACCAAGTTGCCAGGTTGCCTGAGCTGGGCTGAGCTGGAATTTGAGATCTTCCTGCCTCAGCCTCCCAAGTAGATGGGATGCTAGATGTGCATCACTACATCTGGGGGAATTTTTTTTTTTTTTAATTTTTATTTATTTATTTATTTGTTTGCTTGTTGTGTTTGTTTGTTTCTTTATTTATTCATTTTGTGGCTGGCTCAGCCTGCCCTGGCGGTGGTGCTGGCGCAGCATGTGGTGCCGGGGATCGAACTGCAGTCCCCGCAGTTGCCTGAGCCCTCCTAAGCAGGCGCTTTAGACCACTGAACCATCTCGCCGGCCCCTTTTTTTTTTTTTGAGACAGGGTCTCACTGTGAAATTCAGGCTGGCCTTGAGCTCACTTTATAGCCCATCCTGGTCTCATATGCACAGTGATATTCCCACCTCTGCCTCCTGAGTGCTGGGATTATAGGCGTGTGCCACCACGCCTGACAAAAATATTTTTAAATTTTTAAGTACTTCCTAATGTCTTCCTGTGGTTTCAGAGAGGGACCTGCTGGGGATTATATTACTTGTTTCCAAACGGTAGCTGTGTTTCTAGATTGCAAGCGTGAAATTCAGCCCTTTCCTTGTTACTGCAAATGTATGTCCACACACCTGCCCCCACGTGGGCTATGCACACTCCAGTCCAAGTATTAGTGCACTTGACATGCACTGCCACTAGGGGGCCTCAGTGAAATGTGTCACACTGCTCTAAAGTCCACTTTTTTTTTTTTTTTTTTTTTCGTACCAGGGATGGAATTCAGGACTTGCATTTGCTTGACAGGTGCTTATGCCACTGAACTATCAGCTCTGTTCCACACATTTTTTTAAAAAAAGATAATTAAGACCCAGACAGGGCTCAGTGTGGCACACGGCTCTAATCTCAGTACTTGGGAGGCTAAGGCAGGAGGATTGCCTTGAGTTTGAGGCTGGCCTTGGCTAAACCCAGCCTGAATTACAGAGAAAGACCCTGTCTCCAAAAAAAGACAAAATGGACTCAGACACAGAGGTGCATCCTGTGATCCTAGTACTCCAGGAGGCTGAGGCAAGAGGGTCAGAATTCAGTGCTTTAGGGAGCTTCTGTCTCAAAATAAAGTTCAAAAATGGGCTGGGACCTAGGTCAGTATAAAGGCCTATGGGTACCATCCCTGGCACTGAAAAAAAAAAAAGGAAATAGTTCTGAAAAGGAAGCTTGAAATAAAGCCTGCCATGAATGCCTGCCAAAACCAGGTGGACATGTCTGGACAAACCTGATAACAGGACCTGTTTTCCTTTGCATAACCTGTGCTTGTTTAACTGATGGCCTTGCAATGTAACTTGAGACATTTAAACTCCCTTAGCAACCCATGATGTCACCCAACACTCCAATCACAATGCATCAAATCTGCCTTTGTACCACCCTGCTTGCTCCCCCGATTAAGACCCTGAAACGCCCTGGGCAGGGCTCTAACTCTTTGGGAGTCATCCACCAGTATAACAAACTGCCTCGTAAACATTCTCGGTGCCATTTCTTCCCGTATTTGGTCTGTCCCAAAGGAGGAGCACAAGAAGCTGGGTGTGGTTATGCACATCTGTAATCCCAGTCCTCAGGAGGCAGAGGCAGGAAGATCATGGCAAGTTCTAGACCAGCCTGGGCTACGCATGGAGTTCAGGGCCAGTCTGCAGTACAAAAGCAGACCCTGTCAGAGATGATAGATAGATAGATAGATAGATAGATAGATAGATAGATAGATAGATAGATGAAAATATGCAGGAAGAATTGCTCTCTGCATTCCCATGTTAACGTTCAGCAGACTCTAAGACAGTGTTGAGGGAATCAAGCACATTTCTAACAGCTATGTAGACAGCACACTTCGTGTGGCACACAGGCAAAACATTACTGATTCTTTTTTCTTTTTTGTGCTGTTGGGGATGGAACCCAGGGCCTGGCGCATACTAGGCAAGTGCTTACCCTGAGCTACACTGTATATCATTTTTTTAAGTTTTTTTTTTTTGAGATAAGGTCTCACTAAGTTCCTCAGGCTCTACTAAACATGTGATCCTCCTGCCTCAGCCTGCCAAGTAGCATGGATGACAAGCATGTGTAACTACATGGATCATATATATATATATATATATATATATATATATATATATTGAACTTTTGAAAGACTGCCCCAAACCTTGGTCTGTCCCTCTGTCAGCCCTGGGAAGTTCTGCTATAATGGTTTAATCTGGGTCCCCATCTCCTAAACTTAAAGAATGAATTGGAAAACAAAGGAGGGAGACAGGAGGAATGTTTATTAGGAAGCAAGAACTAGGTACCAGTAGCCAGGATGGGACCAGAAACTGGGTGGCCATGGGACTCGTTGTCTAATAGTTTTCATGCCAAAAAATGATGGGGCTCAGGCCACGCTAGGTCAGACCAAGGCCAGCTTTAGACTAAATCTAGCTTCCTGAGGCCAGGAGTGGGCCAAGAAGGAGCTGGGCAGTAGCCAGCTCGTGTTGTAGGTGCCCTTGTCCTCTGTCCTACCCGAGAGAACAGTGAGAAGGACAGATGCTTCCCAGACAGGTAGGAGCACCTTTTGTCGCAGCGGCTATCAGTTACCTCACCTGTCGCCTTCCTGGACTTAACAGTCCACTTGGTGCTTGTTAACTGGACCTTAGGCTCCTCTGTGTCTGACCAAGGCCTGGTCATTCTGAGTCTGCCTTGGGCCGGTGCACGTCTAGCTGCCCGCTGCCTCTGCCTGATTTGCCTGTCTATAAAATCCTTACTCTGGAGACCTGTGGTCTATGGCTGCCATTGGGTGAGAAGAGACAGAGACAGATTTGACTTCCTCCCGCCCAAGAGGAGTGCAGTAATGTTTCTGGCTGACAGGGGCACTCTCCAAAGAGCCTGTCTAAGGGCCCTGGTCCATGTCAGGTTTCACCGCTATTTGTAAGTGGATGGCTTTCAGTCTGGAAGAGACAAAGTCCACCCCAGAGAAAGGTGCAAGGCCAGAGAGCAGCACTAATGGAATCCTCCGTAATCCCTGGCGTTTTGCAAGGTGCAGTAGTGAAAGCATTCCATAAAAAAACGTTTCCCAACTGGACACAGGGCACACTCGCTGGTGCAGGTCTTGAAGGCCACTGAAACCTTGTCAGAGTTCCTGGGAATACAAACACCACATTCAGTTTTACTCATTGCACAGGTTGCACCCTGAGCAGCTGCTAAAATATCCAAAGCAATCTGGTTTTAAAAGACCGCCTGTCATTAACTGGATGTCAGTATTTTAAAAAAAGACTTTCCTTGTTTGTTCAAACTCACTGGGCCGGGGAGATAGCTCAGTAGAGTAAGCGCTTGCCAGGCAAGCGCAAGGTCCTGAGTTCAATCCTGAGTACTGAAACAAAATAAAAACAAACAAACAATCTCGCTGAGTGCAGTTAGCTAGTCATCCTACATTTGAAATGACACCCTCAACTCCCAGAGAGGGCCTTAAAATGGAGACCAGCGACATACACTCCAGTATATTAATGTTAGAGGGGTGGTGGGGGAGCAGGACCCTGGGTCGTATCTGGAGACATTGGCAGTTTTCACAACTGGGGGTGCTCCTGTTGTGGGACGGGTGGAGGTCAGGGACCTCCTGCTCAGCACCCTGCAGTGCCCAGGACATCCACTCCAGAGAACAAGGTGGACCTCTGTGTTGAGGGGTGACCCCTGATTAGCTTTCCTACAACTTTCTCATTTTGGAAGCTGGGGACATAGGAAATATACCCCACACAGCCATGACAGAAGCTGAGGGCAGTGAGTGTCCCTGCGTGAGCTGGGCTGAGGCCCGTTCACTGGCACAGGGACAGGCCCATTGAGGGGCATGGTGTCCTGAGCCACAGGCTTCATCCTGGGTCACTGGGACCGAACACCTGGGCACTACTCTGTACTGTGAGCCAGCACTCAGAGAGGGGACAAATCATTCCAGAAAGTTTACCCAGACTGTCTATTCCTTCTCAGACACCTGTCCTTTGCTGTTTCCCTGCAGGGTTTTCTGCCCTGGCTGCACCAGGCAACATGGGGTGTCCTGTGTCCCCAGGCTATACCCCTCTTGCTCTGGGTGGTGAGTCTATGTGGGCCCAGCCTCAGGGTTAGCTGTCCAGGGCCAACCTCCTTACTTCACCAGCATGTGACCCCGGGGGAGCGGCATCTGGGTGCTGTATGAATCAGAGCTGGTCAATGCCTGGAGGGTCCTGGACTAGATGGCCTAGGAAGAATTCTAGCTTCAGATTGAGATGGGGAACCAGAGCTGAGCTGAGGAGGTCACCAGGAGGCAGGAGCCCCGTGCCAGGCCTGGGCAGCCTTACAGGCACAGGCACAGGCTGGTGGGCGGCACCAGGGTGTTTTTAACTGAAGACTGAGATCCCAGGCTGCAGCTGGTCTATTCCTCACATGTTCCCGCAGGTGGACACACCCAGGGTGCCATCCTGAGACCCTTGGGACTTGTGAGTACGTCCTCACCTGCACGTGTTCCTTGACAGAATTGTGTCCCATGGTGTTCATTGCATCTCACCAGTGCAGCCATTCAGCTGCTCCCATGGCTTCCTGTGACGGTCTCTTGAGGTACCAGGCATCAAGATCATCATCTTCCTTGACTTTCCGGGGGAACTTCCTGATGTGGTGCAGGGTGCTCATGGCCAGTGGCAGCAGGAATGACACCCGGGACTTGTAGCTCAGCTTGGAGAGGGCTGGTGGCCTGTGATGGAGGTGCCCTCTGCCCCCCTCCAGAGCCCAGCCTCTGGCCTTAGAGGCCCTTGTTCTAGCTGCCCCTGCTAGCAGGAGGGCTGTGGGGCCTTCCTGACTGGGGGTGCCTGAGCAGGGTACTCCACAGCTGGTGATGCTTTGGCCACCTGGTTTGGCCCTGTGAGGCAGCCAGTGGCCTAATCAAAGCACTGCCAGGTGCCTCAGGGGTCTGTATCACCCCCATGGATATATTCCACAGTAGTGACCAGGGGCCACATTTCTACCAGTGCCTGGGGCCCCCTGTGAGTGACTGGTGGGGACCCCGCCCCTAGAGGCTTCCCCTTGCCAGGAAGAATCACCAACCAGGTCACCTCTCTCCCTGTTGTGACCACACACTGGAGCACCCAGGGGTGCAGGCTGAGCGAGGTCAGCCACCTAGTCTGGCTGTGGTCCTGCATGGCTGCTGTGACTGGAGGTGATGGGGACAGGGACTGCAAAAGATCAAAGTTGCCGAGGCAGTGATCGTGTTGGGGAAAGCCAGTGCCACCGTGCTGTCCCACATGGCTCGCTTGAAAACACTGAGCTAGGGACCCAGGTCTGCTCAGCAGTGAATATCAGCCTGGTACGCGGGAGGTCCTGGCTCCACCCTCAGCACTGCCAAACACAAAGCTGTACGTGCTGCGAATTTCACTTCAATTTCAAACATTCTTAGCCTGGCTTCACCATTTAGAGAAACGCTATCTCAAGGTAAAAAATAAAGTTTGGCTGGGAGTGTAGTTCAGGGGAGAGTGCTCCTGGGTTCCTGAGAGCCAGGCCAACTTTGTCCACTTCAGCTGGGCCACCAGCCACCTTCTTGACAATTCCATGTAGTATTATTTTCCAAACAAATGATCCATAGAGCCCCACAGTGATAGGCAGGCAGGCAACCGCGTGGGGACCTAAAGAGGTAGCAAGGCGCTCCTCTGTGGTCCTCAGGAGTTCTTGGTGACCTGTGAGGAATCTTCCTGGGCACCCTGATGCCCCCAGAGATGGCATGAAAGCCCATGGGCACCATATCCCTGCTCTCCACATCCTGCAGACCCTAAAATGGGGTGAAGTCCCCAACCCTCTGTTCCTGCCACCCTAGCCTCTTTACCGACCTTGCCTGTGGACACATTCCTCCCAAGCCTGGTCCCCATTGCCCCCTCCTGCAAGTCTGGCCAGGGAACTCCCACAGTGCCCTCACCTCCCTGCTCCTCTTCTCCCCATCTAGGCTCTGACAGCACCCACGAGCATGGCGCGCCTCATGAGGGCAGGGGGTGGCCTCCCAGATGCCTTGCTGGCTTGCAAAGATGCCTGCTCCAGAGCTTGGCCTTCGTTATAATTTATAGACAGATGACTCTGAGCTCCCCAGAGAAGGCCCATGCCAGGGCTTGGGCTGCGGCCTTTCGGACAGAGGCAGCAGAAGCATGACTGTCTGTACCCCAGGACCTTACATGGAGGCCAGTACCCTGCTAGAAGCAGTGTTCGGTGTCCCTGGGGTTCTCAAGGACAATCAACTTTGTAGCCAACATCACTGGTCCTCATACACCCAGTTCACGAAAGCTCACAGGATGTTGTCAAGGCGTCCACATCCAGGGTGATTCTGTCCTTGGGGATATCTGTGGTTTCTAGGACTTAGGATGCTGGCCTGGAGCGAATGGAACCCAGAGACTCTGCTCAAAATGCCAGAGAATTCAGGATGGCCACCCCAGAGAACAGCCTGACTCCAGTGGCCACAGAGCCAGGGTGGGAGCTTGGGTGGCCATTTGTTGCTTGGGAAGACACAGGTCCTTGAAGGAGGACAGCAAGTATTCAGCTCTAAGATTAACAAGCCTATGCGGCTAACATTTGTGTTTAAAAACATTCGCTGTCTTGAGTATTTAATATTTGGTAGAAATACCAGGTGAGCCTGCCTAAAATAGCATGTTCACAAACAAGGGCCCCTCTGGGGACATGGTTTCCATATGTAACTCTAGCTGAGGAATGATCAAAACATATGGTCAATGTTTAAATTTTAAAAATGTATTATAGCAAAGGATGCATTGCCAGCCAGGTGTGGTGGCGCGCGCCCATAATCCCAGGAGGCTGAGGCAGTGCATGATTCCTGGGTCGAAGCTTTGGAGTGATCGCAGGCATGTGACACCACACCTGGCTCCATGCCACTTTATGAAGCAGTTCTGAAAAGTTCCATTTCATGTCTTTCCTACAGGCAATCAAAAATATGATGAATGTTGCCACCAGGTGCTATCCAATGGAAAGGCAGGCTCATAAAAACAGGACACTGTGTCCTCATCTACATGATTCACAGATCTGGCCCTGTACAGCCTCTGGTTCTCCCCTAAAGGCAAAATGGTTATGAAAGGTGATGAATTGAGTCAGCCACAGCAGCCCAACTAAAGACAAGAAGGAAACCACTTCATAAAGTGGCAAAAATGATGGGTTAGGTAGGTGAAGGGGATAGAGTTAAGATGTGTTATGTACCCATAACAACTCCCCACAATGAATTTAATCATTGTGTATAGTGGACATGTTCTAAAAAGAATGACAGGATATGTATGTTTGAAATGAGTAGGGATATTTTGAGGGAGGGTCATGGCAATGTGTCTTTTATTGTCAAAAATAGTTTCAAACATCACTGTTGCCAAGTCCAGCACAGCTCTTGAAATTCCTGGAGGGAGGATGGTGGCGGATGAAGAAAGGAAGGCAACGGTCAGAATGCAGGAAGCTGAGGTCAGCTGGAGACCTCTCACTGGCAGAAAAAGAACTGCCCAACAAATGCAACGTGTTTGCTTACGCACTCAGGGGGCTGATGTTAATTGATGCCCTGTTGCTTAATAATTTGTTCTTCTGGCTCCCCTGGAGCACCCCATGTTCTCGGGGCTGGCCTTGC
>PVKN010004718.1:0-32767 GCA_004027915.1 Capromys pilorides
TAACTACCTCTCTCCCAGCCACTGCACCAAACCATTCATACATCAATTCCTGAAAATAGCAATTGACTCATGTTGGTTCTTTTTAGCTTTAATATTTAATGAAAACTTCTCACTACACAGAATGTAACCAAATATGAAAAATGAGGCTCACTAAAGCAAATACACTGGAATTTCAGGGTCGCTAATAGGCCCCACTGCCTCCAATTTCTTATTGGGCTGCCACTATTACTTGCTATATTGAATCACTTTGGTAAAATGCCTATTTAGCCCCCGTGCATAAGAAAAGCCAACACTCCTTGGGAAGAATCATGTGAACACAAGGCCAGCCTGGGCTACCAAGTGAGTTCAAGGCCAGCCTGAACTGTGCAGTGAAACCTTGTCTCAAAAAAGACAGAACGAGGAGAAGGAAGAGAAGGAGGAAGAGGAAGAGGAGGGGGAGGAGGAGGGATAGAAGGAGAAAGAGAAGATGGAGAAGGAGAAAGAGGGGAGGGAGAAGGGAAGAAGGAAGGAGGGAGGGGGAGGAGGAGGTAGAGGAGGAAGAGGAGGAAAGGAAGAGGAAGAGGAGGAGGAAGAGGAAGGAGAAGAGGAAAAAGAAGAAGAGGAGGAGGAAGAAGAAGAAAAGAGACAGCCAAACATGTGAAGAGTTGAGAGTGGAGGAAGACTATTTAGGGAGAAAAGTTTTCTACCAGTGGACCAGATCACCAAGGGCACTAGGGGGCTGAGAAAACAGAGCAGTACAACCACAGAAAACCTACCAGAATAGACAGAATTGCAGAGCAGGTGAAAAATTAAAATTAAAATGAAGAACTGCAGCTTATTTTGAAGTAGACAATGTTGAAATCTGGTGTCTACTATCTTAAAATGTATTTTTTTAAATAATCTGCACTACCAGTTAGAAAAAGTCAGCACATATGCACTCAAAGAGGAGACAGTAAAGTTCTATTTCTCTATCTTGCCTAAAATTCTGGTGTTTCTCTCCTGTGCCCCTGATACCTACAAATCCCCCTGGAACAAATTCATTCTTTCCTTTACCTTTCTTGCACCTGTAACCTTGTTGATCATCTTCTTCCAATTGGCTCTGGTTTTTTTTTTTTTTCTACTTGCTTCTCGTATGTGCTCATAAAAGTTCAGAAACAAGAGCTAAAATCCTCCAAATAAAGCCACACACTATCTAAAAGCCTCATCCACCAAACATATTTGTATTTAGGGGAAATGTAGCTCTGTTTGCCCCAGAGCACACATATATTTGAACAAGGGGGAAAAATCCTAATCTAATGATTCTCAGTCTGGGCTTCATCTCCCAGAACCAGTTGTTGCTCACAAGTTATTCTTCCTGTCACTTCTACCTAGATTTCAGGCCAACATTTAAAAACTCAGGAAAAATCCAGCCAAGTAGTTCACAAATCACTTCATAAAAAAGTAGGTACTTTCTGCCACAGTGTATCAGAATGATTATCTGTCACTTCAAGGATCATATAACATTTTCTGCAAATTTCACATTAGCTGGAACACCTCTGTCACATTGCTCACCTAGATATGCCTACACATGGTCCTCTTTTGTGCTCTGTCTTTCAGTTATTGTTAATCCTGTCATGTGTTTCCCAACAGAAGTTACAAAATACTAAGTTTTAGTGAAATAAAAATGCTTTAATCATAAAAAAAAAAAAAAAGCAGATTTAGGCACAGGGGCCAGAGGTTTGCTTCCTGGGCCTACTGTGCCAGCCCCGCCCCCAGGGCACACTGAACGGCAATTGAGACTGGGCGTGGTGGCACTCGCCTGTAATCCCAGCTCTTGGGAGGCTGTAAACAAGACTACAAGTCTGATCTTATAGTGAGACCCTGAACACCCGTAGACTCTTCCCAAAAACGAATGAATGAATGAATGAATGAATGAATGAATGAATGAATGAATGAATGTCAGGAAACACTGGGTTTTTCAGTGGGTTGACATCCAGTCAGAAGTGGAAGATGAAGGTGGCGTAAGGCGTAGCTCTTATTGCATGTCCAAATGACATGTAATTCAACTGAGAAACCAAAAGCTTTATCTTAAAGGTTGTGCTCCTGTGTTCAGTGGTCAGGTCAGCTTCCCTAAACAAGAGTCCCCAACTCTGATCCAAAGCAATTTACCATTAGCTCAGAGGAGCCCGGTTGTCTCCAGTGAATGGAAGACAGACTCTCACAAGGCTGAGGTTCAGAGGTATCAGAGCAGGAGAAAATCCTTTGGATGACTTCACAGATCAGAACTTTCTGTGCATCTAATCTACACCAAAAATAATAGCTAGCTAGCTAGCTAGCTAGCTAGCTAGCTAGCTAGCTAGATAGGTAAATGGAACTGAGCAAAATAGAAGTTCAGGAAGTTGAGGTAAGACTCAGGGTATGAAATAGCCAGGAAAGCATCAAAAAAGCCCAGGGTACCTTCTCTCAAAAATTCTGAACGAAGGCCAGCGGTATAGCTCAGTGGACTAAGTGCTTGCTTAAGGAAGTGCAGGGGCGACAGTTGGAGTCCTTGGCCCCACTCTCAGGTGCGTTGAGCCAGCAATGGAATCTGGGCTTGGTGGCGCGTGCCTATAATCCCAGCACTTGGGAGGCAGGAAACAGGAGGATCACTGAGGATCACGATGAGTCAGAGCTGCGTAGTGAGACCCTGCACGGTGGGGGGAGGGGGGGGGACAGACTCTGAATGAGGGAGAGAGGCCATAAAACTAGAACTAGTGTGTGGGGGGGTCACTATGGTCACTAAATAAGCCTTAGAGAATGGTGGATTATTTTCTTTTCCTTTTTCCTTTCTCTTCTTCCTTTTACTCTGAACTTCAACACCTGGTGATATTCTCTATCTACTTTATATCTGGTTTTGCAAGAACTTGTTCCACATCAAGCCACTTAAGAGAAACAGAAAGTAATTTCCTTGCAAATGCTTTAAAAAGTTGAATACTCAATTTGGACCTTTCAATACTTTCCAGTGGCACTGCACTCCCTGGTCAATAAAGAAATTTCTGGAACACTGCTGGATCAGGGTCTGTCCTAGATCTGATAAAGAACTTCCCTCTCTGGAGGTTGGCAGGGTAAGTATACCTTCTTCCTGGTTGATGCAGAAATAGGTGTATTTTTAAAAACTGAGTAAATACAACCAGAGACAATTATTTCTCTTATTCTAATGTCATTCCTTGTTGGAAAAGAAGAATTAAACAAGATAAGGTCTAGAGACCATAGATATGATAGTGAGGATGGCCCTCACCCAGGTATAGATGAACACGGGCTTAAGCATCAATTTACACCAGGACTTTCATGAGGTACTCCTAACCTTTATAGAAGCTTCATAGTTTTTCACTGTCATTGCTCCTCACCACAAGAAAAAACAAGTGGCACAGCAAAGAAAAACGATTTTACAGACCAACACAATGAGAGACACCTGAGGTCCTCCAGCAACTTAAGTTTAAAAGCAAACTGGAGAGGTCCTCTCTTCTCCTGGAAAATAACGTCACAAGCACAGCTCTCTTGTGAATTATCCTCCTGCATTCCAAAGGCAAAAGGCTTTTCCATCTCTAGATCTCTCCTAAAAGCAACTCGACTGCCCCTGCAGGGTCAAGTCCCAAAACAGCCCTGACCAGCCATGACTGTGACAGAGAGCACAAACAAACTCACTGCTGGCTTGACAAAGAGAAACAAGTAGCTGCAAATTCTTCCCCCAAAACCAAACAACATGTAGATGCACCCTACATGTCCAACCTCATATGAATGTCTAAACAAGGCATGATCTAATCTTACGAAGCATATGCTGCAACATGATTGAAACTTGAGAACCTTATGTAACATGAAATAAGCCCATCACAGAAGCACAAGTCTCTTGTATTCCATTCATATAAATTAGATACTTCCAAAGGAGGGTGGTGGTTGGCAAGGGCCAACAGAAAGGGAAATGCTGATTGTTTTCTAGGGTTACAGAAAATCATTTTTGCAAGATATTCAGATCTGGAGATTGGGTACACAGCAATGCTAATGTACTAAACAATACCAAAGTATATACTCCATTAAGATGGCAAGTTTTATGCTACTTTTTCATTAGAAGAAAAAAATAAATAGAAAGAAAAACATTAATCTTGTAAGCTGGAAACAGCTGCTCTCTCTCTCTCTCCTAAATCTCAATATACGTTCACTGTACCTCTCTTGAGGTATTGATCGTAGAAGAATCTACTTAGCATAATGGCATTAATTCATCTGATTCCCAGAAATAATTGCTATTAATATCAGCTCTTGTTTTATAGACAAGAAAGTCGAGGCCCATAGTGATTAACTTTTGCAAGATCGAACAATTGCAAATTGATACATTTGGTACCATATTTCATAATCCTTCATCTTTCAAACATACCCCTTTCCTTTCAAAAAAAAAAAAAAAAAAAGTCTTCTTCTGCACGTTCACTCTTCCTAGCCTCCCTCATGGATGCTCAGCGAACAGGCTTCTCCCCCAACACCACTCCCTGCAGCAGCGCTGCTCAAGGTCACTAATTACCTCCCCATCGGTGCTACTCAGTATGGTGAGTTTATCTCCGCTCTGCTTCTCAGAGGCGGCAGGTGACACACCTGAGCCACCCCTTCCTTCTAGAAACCATCCCTTCCCTTCATTCTCTGAACATCATTTTCTCCTAGCCACCCTACTTGCGTCACTATTCCTTCCTTACCATGTTCTTGAGTAGATTCTCTTCTTCCATTTCCACCTAAACAATACCTAATGAAAGTCTACATGAGTCACAGACCCATATTTGCTTCATATTTATTTCACGGGTGCACAGGGTTGTGTTGAAGCTTGTCATAAGTTCCAGAACCTTCTGGATACAGCTTCTCTGAAGGTATCACTAGAAGGAGTCTACTCATCTACTTACGACACACTTCTTAATGCCTAGCACAATACGCGGCACACAGTAAACCCTGACAAAGACTGTTAATTTTAATATAACTAAATCCTCACATTCAATACCAAATGTCCTAGCTTTTACAGAACAATCTTACCATCCAACTGTCCAGAGCCAGCTAAAGGCCTGTGAGGGTCTCTCATCACAGTGAAGGCCGTACAAACAGGTCTCCGGTGTGATTTTCAGACCCCTTTGCATCTCAGTTCTCAGTGAGACCCGAATCTGTTTTTAAAAATATATATTTGGTACAGGTCTCACTATGTAACTTGGACCATGATGCTCCTGTTTCAGCCTGCCTATTCCTGGGATTATGGGTGCATACCACCCCACTGGGTCATGGAGGCCGGCTCAGTGCACCCAGGTGTGCAGCCAGCATGGCATGTGGTGTCAGAGATCAAGCCCCTATCCCTTCATTTGCCTAAGCAGGAGCTTAGTCTGCCGATCTACCTCAATGGCCTCCAGAATCTTATTTTGAGGACAACCACCTACTGTTGCCCTCAGAATATCTCATCCCAATACAAAAGCATGAAACAAGTTGAACATTCTAAAAATGCCCCTCTATTTCATCTTGCAAATAACCAGCATAAATACTAAATGATAACACAAGTTAGGGGAGGCTCACAAGGTGTGTATAGGTACAAATTGGATAAATTTTGCTGAAGAACTAATTAAATTTGCTATAGATTCAATTCACTGCAATATCAAACCCAACAAGCTACCCGAGGGCACCACTTTGCCCTTTATTTCCCTCAAAGACCTCTTTTTCCACAGGCTCAGTGATCAACATACTCAGAAATGGGCCCTGCGTCTTTGTTTTGCATTTCACTCTTTTTGAAAAGCTCACTCCAGAGTCTACTTCTGATCTCTGACCTCATACATGTTGTCCTGTTAGTTCTATGCTCAGCATAATGGAATGTTAATAGACTGTTAGGAGTACTCAACAAAAATCAATCGTGTAGATCCTGCTGGGGAAATAAACTACTTTGGTGGGATAGCGATCCACACAGCATTAGCTACCATTTGATAAGTCACTGCCTCAAGGAACAAAAATTTATCCTGGGGAATTCAAAGCTTTCTTCAACAGATATTTTGCTTGATTTTGATATTAAATCAATTCCCCACCTCACTTTAAATACCAGAAACACAGTAAGAGAGCAATTCATCATTGGCCTGTAATATGGAAAACATGCAAAATCTTGCACAATATGAAGAGGACAGAATTTCAACAGACAATGATTATTGAGTTTTAGATTTTGGGAGAAAACTGACTGGCACAGGAGAAGTTATCAGTTTTCATTGTTGTTGTTTTTTTTATTTTATATAGCCTATAGAGGAGAAGACAACCAACTATGTGGCTGCAAAGGCCAAGTTATATGTCCCTCCAAAGCCTCATGTGGTCAGAGGTGGGGCTCTTCAGAGGTGGGTGACTGTAGAGTGCATGCTTGATTCATGGTGCAGTTCTAGAATGAATGGAGCTGGAATCAAGAGTGAGTGATCACCATGTTGGTCCACTTGATTTGACTGATATGGCAATCCTGCCCTAATGCTAGTAGCCTACATAGAGGATGAAAGGGACTGAAAAATAAATGCCAACTCCCCTTGCTTGATTGCCTTGATGTCTTCTGCCCACCATGAACTCTCTGTGATGCCCATCTGCCATCCACCGTGCGTTGGAGCCAGCCAAGCGTGGACTGAAATCTCAACTAACATGAGCAGAATAAGCCTTTCCTTGCTTAACTTGAGGGTGTTGTTTTTTCTCAGCAACAGGAAAAGTAACTGACACAATGACCATAACCCACTAGTAGATCAAAATAGAAAATTGAAAGAAACATGGCAACATTAAATTTCAATGTTTGATAAAAAATCATTTTTTGATGAATGAAAGGTCATTCTTTGATGACAGAAGCTTGGTGGTACAAGAGGTTGACTCAAGAAAGTATCAGTTGCTAAGATGAAGCAGATTTTGTTTACAACAGCATCATGCTTTGAAAGAATGGGAACAGAAAAACCTTTTGAAATTTCTAAGAGTTGTAGAAAACTCATTTTCCTTTTATCTGGAGGTTCTCTTAGATGATGTGCATTCAGAGTTAAGGCTTTTCCTGCATTTATTTTTTAACAGAGCATATCTGTAGAATTATCACCACAAAGACTGAAAGCATTCCTTTCGATGAGATGAGCAGCTCTGAAGTTCCATGACCTCAAAGGGACCCATGCCACACAGAAGCGTGACAGCCCATGAGGGTGGCTGGCAGGAGACCTGAGAAGAGCCTGTGCAAAAGACCATTTCATTGGGCCCTTACTTCAGAAGGGCTCCTGTGTAGCAAAAATAAAAGAACAAACTCACATTTTTAGATATATATATATAGATATATAGATATTTAAATTCCCATAGTAGAACTTCTATTGCTTTTAAGGGCGCTAAGCACTCCTATGCCCCCACTCATGGGAAAACACACCTTGTGTGGAATGTAAGGACTGCAGCCACCTCCAGGAAGCCTTCCTAGCTGCCCTGCTATGCCATAACTTGTTGTTCAGAACTTGAATTGTTCTTTGTTCTTTGTGTTCCTTTCTCTCTGCTCTCTTATGAGAGCCTCAAAGCCACAGACCCTCACTTAACTTTCCCAGAACTTCCAAATGCCTTGTATGATGCCAAAAACACAGTAGAACCATGAGTTTCAGGAAAATCCACAGCACATCCGTTCATAACCTGGCCCCATGTTAAGGGCCGGGGTCACAGCCAGGAGCAGGACACACAGCTGTGCCAGCTTTGTCTGTAGAAGAGTCAGGCCCAGGGCTGAATGGATCCATGGCTGGAGACTGGACAGCTAACAACCGCTCTCTTTGACAGATCTGGGTTTTACTCAAATAAAAAGAAAGCATGAACATGACCTGTTTTCTCATAATCTTTCAAATTGGGAAAGTTAAATCCAGGCCTGATTTGCAAGAGAAACAGCGTTCTGGGATTATCAGTTGACTCATCAATTTCCCTTCAAGAATGATCTGCTACGGGACACAGCCTTCATGTTCACCTTACACTATCATTCCCGTAAACAATAACAGATCCTTAAAAACAGCCACTATTATCTTAAAAAACTGAATTCCATTTTGGGAAGAGGTGCTTAATGAGAACTTCCTTTCTGCCACAACCACTGATACCAGCAACAACCAATACCCATGGAATGTGCCTAACTTTTTTTGCCACATTTTTTGGTTGGTTGGTTGGTTGGTTTTTAAGACAGGATCTCACTCTGCTGCACGTTGGCCTTGAACGCATTTTGTAGGCCAGGCAGGCCAAGAACTCACATCAATGCAGCTGTCTCAGCCTCTGCTATGCTAGGATTCTAGACGTGTGCCACCACACTGGTTGAATGTGCGTAACTTTAAAACCCTTTCATTGTACTTGTGCCATCTTGTTCGATCCTGCACGTGGTGACATAATATGGCCTCATTAGATTTTCTCACTGTCTATTCTGTATAAATCACAAATTCAAGGAATGTATGTTATTCGCTGAGCTTTATGCAGCAGGTATTGTACAAAGCTAAACAGCAGACTCCTGAACTCCAAAGTCAACAGTAATGTTCTTCTTAGGCACACAGCGTCCACAGCTGTGTGCTATCTAACTATACTGTACCACCTACAGGAGACAAAAACAAGTTACTCAATCCTGCAAATACAGAGAACTCTCAAATGAAACGTGCTTCTCTCACGCCAGTGCTGCCTACTTCACACTTCCGCGCACACACAGCCGAGAGAGACACACAGGCGAACCCACCAGTCAGTACCAATGAAGAATGCTCTCACCAGTAGCACTGCAGGATCCAAGCTGGCCCCGACAGACTCATTGTGTTGAAGGTGTGCCTGCCAGCTGGCAAGCACTGGAGAAGAGATCAGATATGAGGGCTCTAATTTCATCAAATAGGTTAATTTCTGACAAGTCCATAGCCCCATGGGCTGTTAGAAGATGGGGTCCAGTTAGAAGAAATAAATCACTGATCACACCCTTCCGCCATGATATTTCTGCCTTGCCATGGGGATACAAGCAAAGGAGCCAGCTGGCCATGACTGAAACCACTAAAACAGAAATAAACCTTTCCTCCTTCCAGGTGGCTTTCTCGGGTATTTTGTCATAGTGATGGGGCACTGACTAACACCAGCAACGAGACATGAGACCTTCCAGACAGTTTACCCATAATGTACACAGTTATGTCACTCCACTCTGGGCGATTAAAGATGCTCATGTCATCTTACTAACCACACACTCCAAGATAACCCTGGGCCCTGCTCTAAGCTTCTAGAAAACCAGCATTGAGTCACCTTCCTCTTTAGCACACTCCCAAGTCGCAGCAGAACACTCTACCAACAGTGTACAAATTAATGATGTTTGTACTATGCTGGAAAGATTAGTCTAGAAGTTTCCGTTAACATTTTCTGCCTTTTCTCCATAATCATCTACGAATTTGATTTTGTACCACTTAAAGGCAAAGACATCTCTGCCTTCCTGTGTGAATCATGTACGGAGCCCCAGATGGTGTCGTGCTCATGCGCCATGTGTGTTGCATCAATATTTGTTCATTGATTTGTTGCTCAAATACCACTATGGAGTCGTGTTTGTCTGGCAAATCATGTGGTTTTAATAATTAGTGTCTTAGGTGGGAAAATGCCTTTTAAAAAAATGGGAGTGTGTGTGATGTACAGAGAAAATTATCTGGCTGTGGAAAATACAGTGTGGAAATATATTTGCACAGCAGAAAATGAAATAAGCAAAATGAAAAATGCACATTGATAAAAGCTTGAAAAGTAACACCACCTTTCTTGCTTTCTACACACACACACACACACACACACACACACACACACACACAGGAAGCACGCCAAGTAACAAAAACAAATTCAACACTGTTAAAAGTCTATAAAATCGGGGCCGGCGAGATGGTTCAGTGGTCTAAAGCGCCTGCTTGGGGGGGCTCAGGCAACTGCGGGGACTGCAGTTCGATCCCCGGCACCCATGCTGTGCCAGCGCCACCACCAGGGCAGGCTGAGCCAGCCACAAAATGAATAAATAAAGAAACAAACAAACACAACAAGCAAACAAATAAATAAAATTTAAAAAAAAAAAAAAAGTCTATAAAATCACACGAGAGTTACTTGCAATGCAAAAACATCATTGGTTTCTCAAAGAAGGTAAGATGTATCTCCCATCTCCAGTCACTATATTTAATGATTTTTGGAGAAAAATAATGCCCTGAATAATACTCCTAGAATAAATGAGAAGTTTGGAAAAACCAAATTTCTCATTTGCTGCAGAAAGGCCTCTATAGCTCAAGCCTTCTGCAAGGGCCGAGAGAGGGAGAATCAGACTGATGGAGGCATAGCAAGGGCAGTGAACACCATGCCTAGGTCTCCCACCCAATCAGAGGAAGCCTTTCCACATAGCTCACCGAAGCCGTTAGGCTATGCCTTAATTAGCGCATGCTTCCATGTCATGAATATAACTTAATCTTTCTTTGATGAAAAAGATTTTCAAGTAGTGCGAGGTCATGTTTTTTAATCTGAATCTTTTATGTCTTCAACTACAGGGCACTGTACCATAGATGCTGGGCCAGAGCAAGGATACCCCAGGAAAGGACAGAAAACCTTAAATCATACACACACACACACACACACACACACACACATATATGTCATGATCATTTGTCCCTTTTCTGAAGTGAGATGCTCAAGAAAAGCCTTGGTTAATTTAGAAGTTGGGATTTTTGAGTTCTGGTAACCTAGGTTTTAATTTTGTTTCCACTGAGAAAAGTAATATGATATTAGCATAAGTGCAAGGTTTCAGATTATACCTAATGATGTCATTAATGCTTAACTGAAAATTCTTCTGAATTAAAAATAGCATGATTTCTGTCTTTAAATACACACATATTTACTCCAAATGAAGCATGACCACTGATAAGGGCATACTGCAATGACACACCATGTGACCTTAAAGGGTACAATAGACTTATATGTTTTAATAGATGCAGTGCTGGGAGTTGAGGTGAGTGTAAAGTCCTTTTGTAAATTCCCTTACTTTCAAAATCCTAGGTGATTTCATCAATATAACAGCCACACAATCAAGAATCAGACATATCCATTTATCACGTTAATTTATATTTATTTACAATTTTATATTTTGGAATGTTAACTTTTCCTAAAGAAAAGCACAGCTTTACAGGGTATCTGCTAGAAGACTAACTTTAAAAATATGAGAACATACACAATCAATTGGCATACAAGAATGCAGAGCTCCAACCCTCAAGCAGCCTACATTTCTGTGACAAAGGCAAACGCTGGCTAAATGACAACATGGGGCAGGGACAGAGAGAATGAGCTTCAGGGAAGCTGTGCTATATTAAATCAGTTATCATACAGCTTGTGCCATCAGGTGATATCTGAACAGAATAGAAGGCAAGACAGCAGTCAGCAAACACATAGCCCAAAATAGGAACCTGTTTGCCTGGGTACATTCGAGCAATATGTGACAGTAGGCTGATGGGGCAGAGCAAAGGGGGAAGAAGTAGGAGGTGACACCACAGAGGTGGTGGGAGCCATCCTGGATCCCACAGAGGGCAGGTGCTGGCCCACCAGCAGGACATGTGCCCCTCCCCATCTAGCCATGGGAGCTGCAGCCTATGAGAGCTCACTGTGGAGGAGGAGGCAGGCAAGGCGTGCAGGGGAAAGGAAGCCACAGCTCTGATGTTCCCCAATTCACATCTTAGACACAAAGAGCCTATCCATACTCCCGGCAGTTTCTGAGCTCCTGAATTTTTGAAACCATAACTGTCAGGCTTGAAGCTACACTTTCACTTTTATAAGACATAAGCACAACATGCAGACTGGGTAGATAGCTGGGCAGTCTAAGCACCTGCCTGGCAAGCATAAGGACTGGGTTTGAACCCCTGTACCACATGCCGTGCTGGCCCGGACTGCTGTGCCAGCCACCGAAACCGAGCTATGTAGCAAGACTCTGTACCAAATGAATCAATGAATGAATGAATGAATGAATGAATGAATGAATGAATGAATGATTTTTAAAAATTTAAGTACAACATTGCCCTGAATGAAGTTTAAAGACTGAAGAATTATCTGAGTGAAGATTAATGTCATAAATTTACAACTGGCAGTCCCATTGTCCTCTTCCTCCTCCCCCTTCCCTTCCTCCTCCTCCTCCTCCTCCTCCTCCTCCTCCTCCTCCTCTTCCTCCTCTTCACTGGTGACAGCTACAAACAATTCCAGCCAGAAAGATGAAAGCCCCATCCCTCGCCTGCCCATGTCCCCTGCTCATAGCACAATGTAAAGTCTTACCAATTCCTACCCCGATACTCTTCATATCCCTCTCTCCCTACTGTCCCCAAAGCCCCTGCCTTCCTCCTGTTCAGCAACAACCACCCACCTGGATCCCTTCATGCACATCTCTTCCCACTCCCCCATTCCATTTGTCCGTCTGTCCATCATGGAAAAGTATCTCACTATCGTGCATGCATCACCAACTACTCATACTACCCCTGGTTTGGGATCTGACTGTGACTCTGTTCTGTAGCCCCATCACCCACTACTGGAGCCTTGCCCTGTTAAAATGCCAATACTAAAGAACCGTAGTTCTTGCCCTGGTCCATAACCTTTAACACTGCTGTCACCTCCTCATTAGGGTATAGCTTCCTAGGTAAGTGTGAGTCTACCTCTTCCTTTAAAAGGCAACAACAATATCTCTCCCAAAGTCCTTGGATTCTAGAACCTACCAAGAAAGGAGGAACTGAGCTCCCATAATCTTACCTGGCTGCACAAAAGGACCCAGTTTTGTCTCATCCCACCTGTGCCCTCAAGCCTATAAGCTCCTTAAGGACAGAGAACATTTCTTACTCACCTGTAAGTTCCAGAAGCTAGCACAGTACTTAAGAGATGACCTAAGAGATGGCACAGAAAGTAATAGAAAGGTGGAAGCTAACAGCTTATCAACACCTAACTTAGAGAAGGCGACAATGGTAGAAGGCTTTTGTAAAACACTGTCTGGAGAGAATAAACAGAAAAAACACTCAAATAGCAGAATGGGGTTTTAAAAACAACAGCTTCAACAAAGGTTGCAAGTATTTCCAACCAGAACTATTTAGGGTGTCTTGGTCACAGCATACTCTGTATCCCTTTCTCAAGGACAGCACCAAGGACCCCCAAGAGAGCCAAAGCACATGAGCAGCTAGTGCCTTTAGATCCTTTGCCCAGACAGGACCATGACGAAAACCCCAGCTGTGGTTACAAATGAAAGAATTTCTGGGATGAATTTTCCTGGCACCACATACGGTAGAAGAACGCTGAAGAAAATGCACAGAACACATGTAGATTCATTTCATTAGAATTTTAGTGCATATTTCCTGCTTATGTCATTGTAAGAGTTCGAATACTTTAAAAAGAATTGGTTGCAAAAGTGAGCGTCAAATGAGATCTACTCACTATGAAGGTACTAACCCGAGGGAGCTCTGGCACTGCTGGGACCCACGGCCCCTCACCACGAGTACTGAGCCTCGGCATCTGACGGTGTGATGGCTTGGATGGCTGTGATCCCTAAGGATCACATCCTGGAATCTTTATCCCCCATGTGCTGCTCCTGGAAGGTGGTGGGACCTGTAATAGGTGGGGCACAGTGGAAGGTGATTTGGCTGTGACTGTCCTCCTGCAGGGAGTAAGAATGCTGGTCTCTCAGAGTGGGTTAGGTCCCATGAGCATGCGTTGTTACCAAAGGGGGAGGCTGGGCCTCTCCATCTCTTGCTTCTTTAATCAACATATGTCTATCTGTCTGTCTGTCTTTCTTTCCATCCATCCATCTATCCATCCATCATCCTTCTAGGTTTTCATCTTTCTATCCATCTATCTTTATATCTGTCCATCTATATTTTATCTATCTTTTTTTGCATCTACCTAACTTTTTATCTGTCTGTCTGTCTGTCTGTCTAGTCTCTGTCTCTGTCTCTGTCTCTGTCTCTCTCTCTCTCTCTCTCTCTCTCTCTCTCTTTCTCCCCTTGGGACTCTGTCAATAAGAAGACTCCTCAAGTTTGGGTCAGAACCATGAGACAAAATAAACGTCTTGTATTTATAATTTAGCAGTCTTATCGGCAACAGAAAATGGACTAAATCAAAGTTTCTGTAAATCTGAGTCGGTTACCTAATATTTAATACCAAATATGCTAATAACAGAGAAAAGTGAAAGGAGAGACAGAGAAAAAGGAAAAGAGGGATGAGAGAGAGAGAGTGAGAAAGAGAGAGAGGCAGAGACCAAGAAAAAGAGACCCCTGGCCAAGCCTACAAGGGCCAGACCGGCATGCATTGCATGGCTCCAACAGGCACTTCCCAAAGTCCAAGTCCTCACCAGCCCTCTGTGAGCCCAGCGAGGGGGAGGTAGGCAGGCCCTCTGTGAAAGCACAGGGCCAAGAGTATTAGAGTGGAGTCAGCAAACACAGCCAGAGCATTGACACAGCAAAGACTCCACCGAAGAAACCACCAAGGGCAAGAGTGGCCCCACTTCTGGAGACCTGGTAGTTAGAGGAAAGTCTTTTTTAAACTCAGTGGAAAAGGCACACAAACAGCAGGCACCAGTATAATTACCAAAGCCACCAGGCACGCCTGCCAAGCTGGGTGGATGTGGCCTCTCCACCAGGTTTCTTTCTTGGCTTCTGCTGTGCTCCTGTTCCTTGGCTCTTCCCACCCCAGCTACTAAATAAACCGGTAGATGCTTGCTTCATGTACTACAAGCCCCAGGCCCCAGCTATCTGTCTTCCAACTGGGAAATGGACAAAAGCACTCTAAAACTTCTATGCAGGGTTATTCTCAAAGATTTCTTTCTCTATTTCCAAAGAGCACTATAAATTCTCCTAGCACATGCACACCAAGCATGATCCCGATACACTCAGTGGCTACATTTTGGTGATTTACCTTCCCCAGGCAAATACCCATCACCGTCCCTGTGCCAAATCAGGAAGAAGATCACCGAGCGCCTTGAGTGTTGTGCTGAGCATGCTCACTTCTTCCTTCCTCATCCTCCCTGACAGGCTCGCTCAATTCGGAAGCCTCCTGGGTCTTGAACCAACACTGTCCCAATCGCTTGCTGTGCCACAGTTCTGCTCAAACCCCAACCCAGATGCAGGAAAAGCTTGCGAACCCTCCAGCGCAAATGGCCTGCTGGCTCCTCTTCCTCTTGCCAATGCACTCCCCCACCCGCAGTTTCTCCTGCCCCACTCTTAGAGTCCTCCTTGACTTCCAACTCTTCTTAGCCTCCCATCTGGCTAATAAAGCTATCAGGCCCAAGCTCCACTCCATTAGCCAAGAAGAGCCGTCCTTTGCCAGACTGACATTGGATTCCTGGGTGCCTCCACTGCAAGCACAGCACTTGGGGCTGCATCCCAGTCCGGGTTGCCATGCAGGAGCAGCACACGTCCTTCTCTCTGGTTTTTCTGATGTCTCTCTAGGCCACACTCTTCTAGCACCATTTCAAGAGCACTAGAATGCATTCAACATCATGTTTCTATATATTATCAGGTTAAAAAAAAAACTATATTCACTTTATAAAACCTCTGCAAATCTTTCTGAAATCAGAGCCTGAAAGAAATATACTCTCACTTCACGGCAGCAGCATCTTCAAGAAGAATTCCTGCAGAACAAAAGAGTGGCATGTCTCATGCAACAGTCCCACGAAGGGGACATAGCTGTGAACCAGGAATAAGGAGAAAGTCATAATCCACCTGGATGGAGACTTAAATACAAAAGAGAGGTAGAAAGGATCTCCAAAAAATGTAAGTGGTGACGTCCAGCCCCTGATCGACTGACCCTCTGCAGCTGCAGCCAGTCACACAAATGCTCTGTTCAACATCGGCTCTTCTGAGGCCTGGCCTCCACCTGTGGAGGGACAGACAGGTGGAGGCGCTTCCGGAGGTTGCACTTCCTGCCCCAGGTCTTGCAGTGCAACTGCAAGTGGAATTTTCAAAGAATAAGATGTGTAATTAGGAAAAGCAGACTTATTATAGCTCCACCTCAGATCAACTTTGCTGAGAGAACATTTCAGTTGCAGGCTCGGTGTTAATGAGGTCCTTTTTTTTTTCTGTCTTTGGGGAGCTCAATCATCATTTCCAGAACTGACCCCACACAAGGCGCATTGACTCGGGCCACTCAGGGTGTCACTCAATAAGCCAGAAACCGGTGGCAGCTGGAGGCTCCGAGCCCCTGTGTATGGCTTTGTACAAAATACAATGCCTCTTACCCCTGGGTTAAGTTGATTACTCAAACTCTAAACCCTCCTCCTCCCTCTACCTCTAGCCTACTCGAATTTTCCTTAGGCTCACTGACTCTAGGAAAACAAGTCTTGCATTATGCTTGACTCCTTGGAATGAGATCAGTTCTAGTTTCAAATTCCCTTGTGGAACAACCCCAAGGCTATAGACCCTGTAAAAACCCCAGATGCCTAACTGCCCAGGAAGGCCTAGGACAGGCAAGAAGCATTACTTAAGTAACAATCAGAAAATGCATCTTAAACCCAGACTGGCATCCTCCGAGGTCTCTTCCAAGGTTATCGACTTGAACACAACTATAAACAACCCGGCTTCAGTCCAGGCTCCTCCCGCGAGGCAGAATGACCACTGCAGAGGCTCCAGTGCAGTGCTCAGCCGTGATTTTCTCCAACTGGCACCATCTGTGCACGCCCTGCCAGACTTGCTGACAGAGCAGGCTGCATAGACCATTACTAATCTACTAGGGTCAGAAGGGTCGGGCCTGCAACAGGATGCCTATAGATTTCAAAGGCCAGCCTTCCTCCATGCCAGCTAATCAATCTAAGTTGGAAAGCAAGCATATTTTTATTTCACTTTCTTTTAAATTTCAAAGAAAAATCTCATTTTTAAAGCTCTGAGTGTGTCCTGACACCATTAAGCCATAGGAGATCTTCAGAACCCGAGACTTGCTCATTGATCCTTTGCCAAAATTCAGTCACAAGGCCAGGAGGACAATTTCCCCAGACGACACAAACCTTGACAACAGTGACACTGAGAAAGGATAGCGCAGCACAAGATTCAAAGTCAATCGCAGGTCCTCAGAGCTGAGCCTTTAAAAGAACAATAAATACCTATTTACAGGTTTCCTAGCAGGACCAATGGCATGGTGTGGGCCCAGGTTGTGTCACTGCCCCTGGAAAATAAGAACACGCAGTCATCAGCCTCCCATCCACTTTGGGATTCATCCATGAAGGCTGCCACCCACTAACTATCAACTACCTATCAAGTGTTTACTAAACATCTCTTTGAGCCAAGAACTATATTCCCCTTATTTATAGTTTCATTTATTGGAAATAGGGGTGACTCTTAGTACCCAGTCAGACAGTGGGCTAGATAAGACCAAGGTGCCACAAGGATAGGATCATGCTGTCTCCCAAGTGACTCCATGTAGCATAAACATATTTCAGGCTGGCTGTGATAATAAAATACAGTACCTTTATAGATGACTTTGTAAAGGCAGTGGGGGCGGGGAGTCATGACCCATTATTGCAATCATTTCTTTGTAGAACACATGTTATTCTAGATCTCCAAGTTAAACTATGACTCAATCCAATAGTCAAAAATCCTAACAGCCACAAAACTAAGACATCACTACAAGCTCAGAAGAAACTAGATCTTTTGTTTACAATAATTAAAGGTTTAAGAAAATTTTCAGATAAGTGACTTCATTTCTCACTCTTGCTTAGATAACAGTTTCTGTACTGAAAAAAAAAAAAAAACCTGACAGTTTAAATTGGGCTAAAAAGGTGCTAGTTTGGGGGAATATGTGAGCTATAATATGAATAATTCCTCCAACCCAGACTGCTTTCATTGTAAAACTACTGGCTTGCTAAGGAGTGAGCTGGGAAATTTGACCATCTGACATGGCCATGGTGGCATCACTGAGAAGCAAGTTTGTATGAGTTCCTACTCCTGGATTTCCAAACTCTAAGCAACTATAGATAACTCCAGACTAATTTGGTTCCAAACACATATTTTTCCACTACCATGTAAAAATCAGCTAATCATTTAGACCCTGCAGATTATTCCATATCAAAGAGGCACTGCCATCGCCATCCCAGACATGTTCTCAATCTTGAGACATCACATCTGGGTATCACAAACCAAACCAAACCAAACCAAACATGGAAAACCAACAGGAACATTTAAAATACAACCATCTCTCACACCTACTGTCTGTTCACTAGCCAGCCCATCCTGAGGCTCAGGTGTCCCAAGGAGGAGATCTCACTGCACTGCTCTTAGGAAATGAACACCTTCTCATTGCAGGGTGGACTATTTCAGTCTTTCAGAAGCAACATTTTAATAGACCTAAGTTCACACAATGTCGAGTCTTATGACCTCTTTCCTCTACCCTTGGCCACTATTTTGCTTCTGTGTCTTTATTATGTTAGTCATAAGCAACTCCTTTTTTCAACAAAGACTACCCAACATTCAACTTTGCTGTTTCTTGTCTGGTTCTGCTGGAGAGAGCGATAAGAATCTAGACAGAAGCTTCTGTAGAGCTTTACCTATAACTTGTCTAAACCACCAACTGACAAACACAGGCACCATCATAAGCCTTGATCATACCCAAGGCAAGGAAATAATTGCAAAGACTGGCAGAGATCTAGGGTAGAAACAGCAGTCTTATCAGAAGGCTAGAACACCTAGACGGCACAACAAGAACTCGTTCAGCAGCCTAGAGAAAACCCATGCAAACAAGAAGGTAGCAACATGACAGACATGTCCACAGAACTCATACTAAAAAACCTTATCAACCAAGTTGAAGAGATGGTGACTGACCTATGTGTACTGACCATTCTTAGGAAGAAAATCAGAACAGGCAACAGCTCGGGCAAGTGGAAGCCACTCACAGGGCAACTCCTTCTCTGCTATCTTCACAATGTACCAACCATGTTTTGAATTTCACCATAGAATTGCTTGCAGGCAATATTAAAAGAAAAACAAACCTCCCATTAGAGGTTCCCAGAATTTAGAGAGGGACATTTTAGTTTCTGATAAAATGCTGGTATAATATTAAAAACCAGTGAAGAGTGATCAAAGGAACCACAATGAAACACCTGGTCACTCTTCCTTCATGTGTCATTACCATCTGCCCAAGGGCCTTAGTGACAAATTCAAATGGCCTGCCCCAGGCTCTGCTCTGAGAAAACAGATTTAAGCAGTGATGGAGGCCTGCATTTAAAACCTCATGAAATACCAGTTTCCTTTAGCATGCAATACAGTTGCCCTCTACCCACTTGTTCCCTATGTAGCTGTCCTCCCTACTGCAATCATTTAATGGGGTAGTTAAATATGAGTGTTTTCATAACCACCTTTCAGATGGTTTCATGGGACAGCCACCTAAAATTGCTACTTCTTACACAAGGAAGCTACTTAAGCATCTCTACTGAAAATAATTTAGGGAAATTAATGACATCAAAAAGCCTCACACTGTGTGCTGGAGAAATGGCTCCCTGATTGACTCAGCAGAGCAAAGATGATCAGGAAAAGGCCTGAAAGAGGGAAAGGGCTTGTTGTGTCTGTGCTGGGGACTTACACATGAAATGTCAACCTGTCTGAGTAAAAGATGCATCCAGAAACCCTGACTTCTAACACCCAATCCAGAAACCAGCAAAATGCATTGGGCCAAATCCAAAATGATTCTCATAGGACTGACTCATCCAGCTGGCACTGCACTGAACAACAGCATTGGGGCTCATTGCATGACAGCATATTTAAGGTGCTGAGGCATCGTCTCTGCCTGTACATATTTTTAAAGAAAAACATCTTTTCCACATGCCTCATCTGCTTTCCCAAATATGCACACAATCCAATGAGTGAAGGAATGAAGGAAGACTTGATTTGAAAGAAAGCTCAGGATTATATGCAAGCTTTATCAATCATCTTCCCACTTCTGTTTCTAAGTAAATGCTATGTTTTCTGACTCACATGATTGTTTTGAAAGTATCAACATCTAAATTCACATTATTGCAGAACTCTAGCCTTTCAAATATTAAAAAGAGCTTGAGAATCATCGAAGAAGTCTTCCCTGGCATAAAGACACCAAAGACCTCCAATTTGAGGACCAATCTAAAGTCACACAGTTGAAGATCAATCAATCAGATTTACCCGCCAAACTGAACTACAGCGACTAAGCAAATTTACTTTACCTTTTCAGCTCATGTGTACACCAATGTAGTACAAATAACCTAAGGCTTCCTTCTTAAAAATCTGAATTCCTACAATCTGGATTCATTGCAATCGTTTAATGGGGTAGTTAAATATGAGTGTTTTTATAACCACCTTTCAAAGCTAAGCACATGTTGAAACTAACAGGACCACCCAAGTTAAAAAATCTAGTTATTCCATTTAATGTTTATTTGGTTTGTTTCTAAATGTGTATTTAAGTGGCAAAGTCATAAAGGGAAGAATTAATGATAATCGATACCAGATCTTCAACCATGGAGCTTTTCATGGGTTTTACAGTATTTAGGGAAGTCGGCCAAGGGGACAAAAAGCATTCTAAAATGAGAAAACTCCACGCAGTACTTTTAAAGCAAGTCCCTGACCATATGCTGCATTTTGACTGCAGAAACAGCCAAAGACCAAGACACGACCCTCTGAAAGGCACTCTGCAAAAGGAGAACACAGTGATCTTAGAAGCACAAGGTGACAAGAGAGATTTAATGCCAGCAAAGAATATGCTTTGTGCCTCCTGATATCTTCGAAACTGTGTCACTACTCTAGATTTTAAAATGGAGTGTAGACCAACTTCAAAAACCTCAGAAACAAGGGGTGCATTCACTCACCTCAGCTCGCAGGCAGCTCCTATTCCTCAGGAATGTACGTAATTTATTTGGAACTCAGAGTACAGCTTCGCATAGGAGCAATATCACAAACAGGGATTAGCTCTCTACATAAGCTTCCAGAACATTTTTTATAAATGCCACATGTACCTGAAGTAATAAATACTGCAATTGTTAGAACCAAAGCAAGAGAGAAAAGCTAAGGTCTCAGGCAGCGAACAGGAAAGACTGTATAGGGGCCTAGGTAACTGCCCAGTCCTTCGGCCTCCTCTGTGCACTTCCCGGAGTCCTCCCAGCCACCTCCCAAGCACCGCACCTGCTCCCCACAGCCCTTCACCTCCTGTCCTTCTCCTTGATGCCAGTCTCCATGGGAAAGAAGGAGGAGACTCACAAAGGTGGCACAGTCCCTGCCTGCCCTTACCTCTCCTAGGCAATAAAGCCAAATGAGACCCCAGTACCTGGGGCCAAAGGAGCAGGAAGTGAAGAACCAGTGAAGCCAGGCAGGGCTGTGCAGAAAGGCAAGAAAGGCAGGGAGAGCAACGCCAGGGTTCAACATTTGCAAGCTAAGATGCATCTGGCAGCCCAACACAGACATTCCCTATGAAGGTATTGGGAAACCGGGCTCACCTACACAGAAAAGCAGTCTGCTCACACTCTGGTAGGCCCCTGAGGAGTTAAGAAATACATGCAGGAAATGGGAAGTTTCTCCCCTCTCCCATCAGGATACAAAATCAAGATGGGCTGTTCATGGGGCCAGCAAAACTCAGGCGAGTGCTTTTCACACAAAAACAAATCATTTTATAGACTTGGAGACCTAGATGCAGTTAATTACCTCAATACACCTTGACTTTTGTGCTACCTTAAGGATCTGTCAAGGGGACCTGGTGCCATAAACCAAAACTGCCCAAATTTTCCAGGCACCTAGACTGGGTAGCACTTGGGATTTATTTGATTGTAGTACTAGCCTGACACAGTGAAAGTCCCGGTAAGCGATCACACTCTATGATTTCCAAAAGTGGAATTCGGTCTCCCATTGGTAAAACCTACAAAACCTGACAACCAATAAAGAGTGCGGTCACGCATTTGAAAGGAGGAGTCAACTTAGAAGAGAGGGTCTAGCTCAAAGAAAGTCCAGGGCAGTCCTGATCCCAGAAAACCAGGCAATTCTTAGCCTTCCCCACTGGGTCTTGATGCACCTGAAACCAGTGTTCCTAGATGGGCTGAAATCCACCTTAAAACCACACCCTGGATTTGCAGAGATAGAGTGAGTCGAGATGAATCCTGCCCACTGGGCTCCAGATAGGCTCTGCATCAGGCTGCATGCCGTGGCACAGGTACGGCGCTTCGCCCCTCCCACCCCTGCCGCAAAGAGGGAAAAGCCTTCAGACAAGTTGAGGCACAGGAGCGCTGAACACAGGGCAGAACAGAGAAAATCAGCCCGGGTGACTGCAATGTCCCCCAGGCACCCAAGGCAGAGACCACAAGGAGTGACGGCGACCCACCACGTGTTGGGAGCGGGCTCAAGACGCAGCTGACAGGCTGAGTTGATTGGGCTGTGGCTCTGCAATCCACATATGCCCAAGCATTCTGTGGTCCTGTGGCTCCAGCAAATCTCCACATAATGAGGGAAGCAGTGTGACATACCGGGAAAGGCACTGAGCTGAATCAGAAGACCTAGATTTTTTGTATTGACTCTGCTGGTTCATCTCAAGGGAAAGGGCAAATCTCTCTCTCTGTGGGACTGAATTCCTCATCTGTAAAATAGAGAGCAGATGCTCACTTCTAGCACAGAATTCTAACTGACGTGGAAACTGAAACTAAGCTTTCTACTTGTGCCACTCTCTCTGGCACAAGGAACCTCCAGGACCTTTTGGTCAACACAATTCAGGTCAGGAGCTTTTAGGAAGAGTGGACGTGATGGTATTAGCCGTTCAGCTATGTGCTGAGCACTATTCTGGGAGGGAGGGGGGTTAGGGAGAGGGCTGGTATCAGAAATCGAACTCAGGATCTTGCTCTTGCCAGGCAGATGCTGTGCCATCTGTATCCCCATTTCCCCAAAGCACTGTTCTCCCAGGCCTCCAAAACATCATCTTGAAAGAAAAAAAAAGTAAAATCAAAATAAAAGATATTAAGCATGCAAGCCCTTAGCTTTTTGGTCCTCTCTAGAAAGAATCAAGCCTTTCTCATTATAGAGTGGGGCAAACTGCTTTCCCAAAACCCTGCTATTGATGCAGTGGAGTTCCATCAAATTTCTGCTCTGACTGAACCCTCTGGCGGAAGACACTCGGCAAGATAACTTCATCGCATGTGGCAAGCCACTTAATAGAATGACAGCTCCACCGCTCTTCTGGGGTGTGCTGCCTGCCACAGGTCTTCCCTACGGTAGCTCTGGGGCAAGGAATAAACCACCTCTGCATTAGGAATGGCATTTAACAAGGTGACTCAATGCTTGTTGAGCAATAAAAACATTAGTCTGCACAGAGCCTGAGGTATGGCCGGCTGAGATGTTCCAGGTCTCGCATGGAGTCCTTTAATCCCGCTGAGTGGGTGAAAACTGTCCTGGGATGCCCTCGCTAATAACCCCGCCATCCCACCCCCACACCTTGCCTTTATTCTACCTGGGCCTCAATTCAAACAGCCCACTCAGAAGAAGGCACAGCTGAGACGACTCCGCTCCCCGCCCTTTCTACTATCAAACCTGATGTACCTGCTTCCAAGTACAATTTGTGTTCTGATTCATCCATGGGTTATGGGGCCTCCGACAGTGGGAGGCTGAGAACGAAAAAGAGCCACGGCCAGTGCGTTTTCTAGTCCAAGTCCTAAATCTGTATCATCTGATTTAAATTGAACTACTCTTTTCAAACCCAAAGGAAACGGGCAGGGGGCCAAGATGACAGCTCAGCCCTCCCAATCGGGCACAAAGAAGGCTACCCGGACTTGAACAAAACTCAGAAAACACACTCAATGGCAAATTGCGTTCACCCTGGAGAACCACTTGGGCCTGTGAAGAACTATTACAGTCAGAACCCGCGGAAAACTGTCACCTCCCCGCTCCTTCATTTTTAAAACCTAAGGCAACGGCTCCTTCTTGCTCACCAACCTATTATCCTCTCCCGGCTTCAAAGGCTCACTGCCCCAAAGCTCCATTTTCTCCATGAGGCCAATCCCTAATAGCATTGCTAGGAGTGCTCTGCCTCCAAAACTTAAAAGGAGCCAAGAAATCTCCACTTTGGAGATTTAACAACTTGGTGTGGTAGGCCTGAATTGCACACTCTCCTTAACCCAAACCCTAATCCTCTTTTAAAATCTTGACAGGAACAGAAAAAAAGGATTCTCTAAATGATAAAAACCTACGGTGCTGATACATGAAATCCGGCATCCACTTCTCAGTTGACTCGCTGCCTCTCTGGAAAACATCAGGAAAGATATTTTGTATCCATTTATCCCTGTATAAAGGAGCTTCTCATAAAGCTATGTTGACATGGTTATCATTGGATGCTTACAATCTTCCTTAAGCAAATAAGGGAGAATGAAGCTCCTCCAACTCTGTATTTAAGTGCCTAACCCAGTATCATTTTATCTCTCTTCTATCCTCTATGTGTTTTAGGGAGCTGCCTTACACAGTATTGACAGTGGAAACCCACTTCCTGACAGGAAAACATCGCCACTGTGTATAAACAGGCCATGCGATTATCACCAATAATTCTCTTAAGCCAATATCTAGGTCATTTCTGCATCTTCCATATGCTCAGTGACACACTCAATGGGGAGAAGGGGTGGCTACAACATTATAACAAAATTATAACAAAATTCCTAGATGCAAATCACTTACTACCAACAATTCTGGGATGATTCAGACAGAGGGTAAATATCCTATCTCCTAAGGACACCGAAAGGAATATCCTAGAAAGTAGGCGTGAGCATCACCACCTCAGCAGGCAGGAAACACGAACAGCCTTACTCTCACCAAAACTTCCAAGTTGCTATTTTGAAGCCTCTTTCCCATTTTTTTTACACCTTAAGAAGGCCCCATACTCGGAGGTGGGGAGGGAGGCATTTTTGATAATTATACTCTAGGTCAACTCAAATTTTCATACCAAACTTCAGTGGTGGTTTTATAGAACACCTTACCCTGACCAGACAAAGTCATTTTCCTGGCCTCTAACAAGAGTTTTGCATGTTCCCTTGTGGTTAAGTGATAAGGAAAGGCAAGCGTCTCCCAACGCCACTGCTTCTCTGACCAACGCTGGCTCACACTGAGTTCTCCTGAGGGTCCACAGCATCTGTTGCCCACACGGTTTCCATGAGGTAGGAGATTGAACTTCAGGTCTGGACCTGCTTCTCCCACCCAACCCTTAGCTCTCATTGGTGAAAGCCATGGCTCAGGACCTTCTAGGACTACGTGTCCACTCCACTCTTGGAGAGTTCACTCAGCCTTGTCAAGCCGAGTGAAGGATACAGAAGGCACTCCCAGAATAGACCCCTGATGCCCCTTCCTCTCTATCATGGGAACAGGTTGGTACCTTGACCTGTTTTGACAGTTAAAAGGGAAACTAGGGCCAGGCTCACATCCCACAGGCACCCCAAGACTGTGGAAGAGGGAACTTTCCCTCTCACTTCCTATATAGAACTGTGAGGTTCTCTCCTCTCCCATCTTTCCACAGCACACTATGTAGACCAGGAAGGGGTGGGGTGCAGTGCATGGTGGTAGCTGGCGGAAGGGCCAGGACTACCTTATCTTCCTTTGTTCTCAGGGAGGAGTCTGGCCCCAAATGGTCACAGCACTGTTCAAGTTTTCAAACCCTCCTTTTTTATCTTGAGCCCTAAGCACCTATTATAAGACAGAAAAGACTCACTCAACTATAACAAACCTAATGGCATAGAATGGCCAACTTACCCAGACCTGCAAGCAATAAGATGTGCCTTTAGAAATGTCTTACACACATATAAAGATCTTTTCTTGGGGTGATAAAAAATAATAATAAAGCCCTTAATTCTACTTCAAATTTACATTGATCAAATCCTTCAATATTTATTTGCATCTGTTCTTTTAACTTGTCAGACACCAACAGACAGTTGCCTATTCCTCAAAATTGTGTTCTTTGTTGACTTCTTGTTTTTTATTGAGATACCATAAAGTTTGCTCCTAGCCTATCCTCTGAAGGTTCAGCGTTGTAACTTCTCCTTCTGTTTTTAGGTTATTTCAGTCACATTCTATGTTATACTAAACTGCAAGATTGAAGACCATCTTAAAGAAATACATTTTAGGACCATGGAGATAGCTCAGAGGTCTAAGTGCCTGCCTGGAAAGTACAAGGATCTGGGTTCAAACCCTGGTACCACAAGCTGTGCCAGCCCCTTGCCTAGCTGGCCACCAAAAGCAGGCATGATGGTGCATACCTGTAATCCCAGCACTGGGGAGGCTGAGACTAAATCACTACAAATGCAAGCTGCATAGTGAGACCCCATACTAAATAAATACATGAATAAAAGATTTAAAAAACAATATTTAAAAGAAGTACAGCCGGGCATAGTGGCGCACACCTGTAATCCCAGCACTTGGGAAGCTGAGGCAGCAGGATCGGATGTGAGTTCCAGACCAGCCTGGGCTACAAAAGTGAGCTCAAGGCCAGCCTGAACTGCATAGCGAGACCCTGTCTCGAAAAGACAATAAATAAATGAATAAATAAATAAATAAATGTAAAAATACAAGAAATACACTTTAACTAGACATAATGATTGTTTCCAACTAATTTTTATTCTTTTAGTAATTTTAAGGGCATACAAAACGAAGTATTTTTGCCAAAGCTTCGTTTTGTTCCAAATATACCAAGAAGATGAGAGTGCATGCGGCTCATTTTCAAGTTTCTAAAATCTATCTTTAAATTGTCGCACTTTGCTTTCACAACCACCTCACCTGGTGAGACAAATATTTTTACTTCTTTTCCAAAAATGTAAACACTGAAATACCAAAGAGTTGAAAAGTTGCATCTCAGGTATCCAACTAGACACACTGGATATGAGAAAGGCTGAAATATCTCCAAAAAATAGTTGATTTAATTAACTGAGCAAACTGTTACCTATGTGGAAGCTAAAGAAGCTTGGCTAGGATCCTTCAACTGGTGACAAGACTTCAAAACAGACCCCGCATTCTGTATTGCAAGAAGCACTGCCTTTCCTCCCAGGATGCCGCTAGCATGGTATTTTTAGGTATATTCAGAGGTTATTGCTTTGAAATCTACACTGACCAATTTGGAAGATAATAAGGAAATAGCCAGCATTTACACCAACTATTACAATTTTTAATATACACAATATATCATCACATTTTGCCTTCATGATTATCCCTACTTTATAAATGATGAAAGTACCTGTAATGGAGTTGCTAATTTATTGAAAGTCACCCAGGGAGGAAGGGCCACCTTTGAAGCTCACGTCCCACTCTAAGCCCTACACAGCTTCCTGGTGACCGATGGACTCGTTCCCCTAAAACGTTTCGCATACTGCCCGGACAGGTCAGTCAGTCCTTTTTCAGTCTGCAGAATTCTTGTGTATGCCTTATCTCATTTGATTTCCCCAGTAGCCCAAAGGTAAGATAAGGTAGATAGGTGGTGGATTTATTTTAAAGATGAGGAAATGGAAGCTTAGAAAAGCGTATTTGTCCTTGTAGAAGATTTTCTAATAACAGAGCAGGGAGCTTTGCCTCCGGCAGTCTGGCTTCTGCTCTGGAGGACGTTCGCTGCCCCTCCTGGCCAGCAGACCTCTCACTTCCACAACTGGAGTTCTCATCCTTTGGTGCAAGGACCCCAGAAAACCAAGAGGAGAGGAGATCAATGAACCTGGACTCCCACGGGTCTCCAAACCTGACCATCTCCTCTAAGGGCCACCTTTTATGCTCATGCTCACAGAGAGGGATTAAGTAGAGAGGAGAAAAAGGAGTGGGAAAGGACATGAACCATTTTAAGAAAAATCCCAGTGTCAGAGGAAAAGGGAGGAGAACACGGGGCCAAGGGAAATAGTCCATCACTGATAAAAGGGAGAAAAACTTCAGTGCTAAGCCAACAGCAGAGAGTAACAGAAGCAAAATACAATAGTGCTGCACTCTGAAAGTATGTGTCCCTCTAAAACTCCTGCACTGGAATTTTGTCCCCAAGTTGGTGGTGCTAAGAAGTAGCATCCCTGGGTAGCCAAGGCATTGGCTTCCCCCTTATGAGTAGAGTTAATGCCCCTATACTCAGAGTTGTCTCCTCCTTCCGTCTCTTCTGCCATCAAGGACGCAGCATCCATTGCTTTTGCCCCTCTACTCTCCACCCCATGAGGGTTCAGTAACAAGCCGCCATCTGGGAGGTCATAACACAGGACAGTGATGCTGCAACGTGACTTGGGCTTCTCAACCTCCAGAACAGTAAGAGAATTTTGTTGTTTATAAATTTATAAATTGCTCCATCTCAGATATTTCAGCATGGCAGCAGGTACATACTGAGACTAACAGAAGGTACAGACTGCAAGAGAAGTTCTCAGATGCCTCTGAAGGCCTCAGAAGTGGCCACTTGCATGGCTGCCCGATGGGGACCGAGTCTGTGTGACTGTGGCTACCCCAAGGCAAAGGGGGCTGCAGATACCATTTGCACCACTGGGCTGAAGATGGGGCCTGTCTGCAAGGAGCAGACTGAAAGTCACTGTGACACATTCATGCCTCATTGCTACAGAAGCATTGACCTAAGAGGCTCCCTGAGCTGCTGTAGGTAGGCAGCCCACACAGCTGCAGTGCATTCTTTCTTTTTTAAAGAGAAAAAAGTGAATAGATCAGTCTACTAATTACCTGAATAATATGTGGCTTCAGATCCTAAGCAGGCCAGGCAGTTAAAACCTGTGCTGAGGGACAGTGCCTACCTCCTATGTACTGCAGAGGCAACTTCTCTACCCATAGGTGTGGCAGAGCTTTGTGGAGATGCCCAAAATAACTTCTAAAAACATGATAAGAGTGCCAAGAAGACAGAATGCTATAAGTGTATGTCACAGAAGATGCAACATGGTAATTCATGTATTTCAAGGCATTACATTGAATAGAGCTTGATATTGCTTTTGTTTACTGCCAGGCTGTGTTATTTTGCCATCTGTTCTTATAGCAGATCCTTGAAATAAATCAAGTTATTCTGGCTCATGGCTGTGGAGGTTCCAGTCTAGGAGAAGTTGGCCCCATCGCTTTGGGAGGTGGTTGCAGAATACTCTGGGGCAATGAAGCATGCGGTGGAGGAAGGCATTCGCTAGGCAGCAGAGGAAGTGAGAGAGAAAGGGAGAGCAGAAGAGGTGCCTGAGACCCACAGTCCCCTTCAAAGACTTGCTCCCAGGACAGAAGAGCTCCCATGAGGCCTCACCTCTCAATCTTGCTGCTACTTCCCAACACCACCACCCTAAGAACCAAGTCTTTAACACACTGGGCCACTGGGCGGCCACTCTAGACCCAAACTCTAGCACACAGGTAGAATAAATTAATGTATTTGAAAAAAAAAAAAATTGCATAGCTCTGGGCATCAAAATGGAAACAGGGCTTTGTGCATGCTAGACAAGCACTCTACTGCTTGGCTACATTTTCAACCCCTAAAACAATGTTTTCTATTTTTATAAGCAAACTTAGACAAAAGAGCTACCTCTTCATGGCACTGCTAGACAATTGGCTCTACATCAAGGGATCAGCATTAATTTTCCAATGTTACTATCTCCATCACTCTAAGGCAGCTATTATTATAGCCATTTCCCATGAATGAAGCTCAAGCTCTCAAAACTGAAATTATTTGCCTCAGGTTTTTTCCCCCCCTCAAGTTAGAGAAACCATATTCAAACCTAGGACTGCCACTGTAGTACCAGTTCACCTAGCAAAATCTGCCTCAGTAAAGAGGCGTGCACATTGTGTAGGAAGACATCCTCCCGTCAACAGTGGCTCCATGGCCCGCCATTTCTACACAGTGTGTGTGTGTGTGTGTGTGTGTGTGTGTGTGTGTGGTGGGGGGAGGGGGATTTAAGATATATAAATGTCAAAGGAAGTAAACAAAAGTAGCTTGAAGATAAGTTTAAGGAGCCAATTATCAGCTTTCAACCCTGTCAAAAGTAACCATGATAGCTAGTTGTTCTCAATATTGATGTGGGGAAAAAATGTGAGAGCGTGGAGGGTCCTAGGTATAGCTTTAAAGTTGCAATTTGGAACTTATAAAATGCCTAATCCTACTAACAATGGGGCTGATTTCCTGGTCTGTGGGGAGACGTGGAGCAAGCCCCCCTTGGCATCCCGAGCTGCAGGGCTATTTCACACTCAGCGAAGGTGTGAACCAGGTGCCCACAGCGCCTTGGAGGCCTTGGAGAAAGAAGAAGAGCTATAGGAGTCCTCTCAGCCCCATCATTCCATGGCTACAAGGAAAGCCCAAAACGTGAGGAAGAGATGGGGTGGTGTCTGTTGCTAACACACAACAGACATTTCCCCTGGAAAGAGTCCTAAAATAGACTTGGCATTACCACACAGTACACCCTTCTTGTGTTCGGACAATCCCCTTTTGGTCATTTATTATTTTTCCTTAATATTGATAAATCAAGGGGAGAAATAGGAGATAGTCTCTAGGTTTCCATTTTTATAGCATTTTGGTTAGTAAAACAAGCCTTTCCATCATCAGGTAGTTTAGTATACACCCCACGCTGAGTGCATGCCCTTTCTAACTCCCTTCCCTAGTCTTTAACCACTGCCATGTGTTAATGTCTTTAAAACTCTATTCATTTTCCACACAATTAGCGGCCATTGTTCTCACTTATTTATCTCTGCTTATTCCTGGTCCTGCTCATTTACAAAGTCAGATCTCAATCATTATATCAGGTGGGGAGGAAGAGATAAGTTTTCTATGCAAATCATTATCCTTTACACAGTAGCTTCAGGTGAAAACATCAGACAGAAGTGAGCAGAAACCATGCCCAAGCTCATGGTGTCCAACGCGTTCAGGAAGTGGACACTGTACATTGTTAAGGTGACAAAAGTGAGTTGTCAGAACTCCTTTGCAGTTCAATCCACGAGGGTTCTAATGAACACCAAACCATCTTGGCTGATGCATGTTCCTCTCCACCTCATAAAACACTGGTATGAAAAATGAGGAGAATTAAGGGTTAGTTGTAAAAGCTCAATACAATTATTGAAAAACATAACTGAAATAAAATTTACCCAGGGCTTAACCCTTTGCAAAGCAACTGCCAAACCACAAATGCAAAGATTTCTGCTACAACTCTACCAGCCCAGCGCGCTGGAGTGGTTTAACTAGGATGGAGTGGCAGTGACAGTTGAGGACTGTCATGAGGGAAGTCTCTGAAATGTGGCAGGCTGTGAGAAGCCTGAGGTTTCAGCCATTGAACCAACGTCAGCAAATGCATCACTTGTACTGATGGTGAAGAACGGGCAAGGAAGAGAAACGAGACTATAATTCCCAACACACTTCACTGCTCCCACGCACCACCAAATAGGTCTCAGCTGGTGTGGGAGCTATGGGTCCCTTTCTCCTCCCCTACTGTCACCTGAGTTGTGTGAAAGTGACAGAAGAAAGAGTACCTAACATCATAGAAGTCATTTTACAGCCAAGTGGCAAGTGAGGACTGGCAAGCCTGGGGCAGAATTATATAAGTAAACAGAAGGGGAAACAAGTCACACAATAGAGTGTTCCAAAGAAGGGACTCGTGTGGGGCAGAGGGGATGCCCTGGGTAAATGCAAGGGACTTGTTAAGGCTGTGGTGCAGCCATAAGCCACAAAGCTGAGGCACTGCCACCTCTGGCCTCTTTATGATATGTTCAGAGACACCCAGACAAGAACCCCAGAAGGCTCTGTTTTAAAACACACCCATGTGTAATTTTGTTTGCCATGCTGGAAGCCAGGCTTCCTGGAGGTGCTGTGCATGTGGGAAGGGAGCGGTGGTTCCTCCCCTTCCTTTCTGACAAATGGCAGAGTCTTTCCACCCTCCTCCTCCTGGTGGCTGAGATCTTGGCTTGTGTTTCCCTGCCTAACAGTCCAATTTGTGAAAATCAGCAGCTAGCTGATAGAACACAAAGCAGTTCCAGGTGTTGGCAGAGAGAAGCTCTCCACAATTAGCATTTTCCCTTTGAAATATCATCAGATCTCTGAAACATTATCTCTCAAGTGTCCTTAATTTTCTGCAGATTTTTATTTTCCAGCGTGAACAAGATCCTCAAACACAGGGAAGAAGCATCTCATCACTTAGGAAAAAGGCTAGCAAGCCAGACACCTCTGTACAACTATTTTTCTAAAAAAAAAAAAAAAAAAAAAAAAAAAAAAAAAAAAAAAAAAAAAAAAAAAAAAAAAAAAAAACCTAGCACTTAGTCACACAGGCATGGATATAAGTATGACTAGAAGTTCAACAGGCTAGGCTCACATGCCATGAAGCACAGGAAGGGGTGGGCACCCACCCCAACAGGTGGCAGGGACCAACTCAAAATGAGTTCTGATGAGCAGGTGTTTCACACAGAGAAACACTTCAATTCAAAATCACTTTGGGTTTCAGAAAGATTTTTAGCAATTAATTTCTAGATGCTCATTTTAAGCATACAGAAATGGAATCTAGGTTTTCAGGAGAGGAAGGCTTTTCAAGACCATTAGTTTTGCTAGGACTAAGATATTCCTTCAGTGATACTTTTTCCAGTAGGATAAATTGATGTAGTATTTTGTGGCAAATGTCAGATTAATGCTATTCTGAAACAGTAATATTTTTAACTGTTCCATAGCAAGAACCTAGGGAATTTTCAACTTTTAAAAAAAAAAATACCTTAAAAAAAAGACATGCAATAGATAATCTTCATCCTGTCTCTAGCAGGTCAGGGATAGCACAAATTAAGGGAAATTACGAGAATGAGTTGCATTTTTTCTTGGTAAAGAAAATCTAGTTCCAGTCTGACAAAATGCCAACTGGTCTACCCTTCTGCTTCAGCGATAAGGCCCACATGTGTGAGTGGTCTACTCT
>PVKN010004719.1:0-25814 GCA_004027915.1 Capromys pilorides
TTCAAAGTGATTCTCTTGCCTCAGTCTCCTGAGGGCTGCGACGACAGGGGTGTGTTACCACTCAGAGCCCTTCGCTTTCTTATTTTAACAAGAAAGCCATTTCCGAATCAGAGTAAAGCAACTCGATTGACTTCCAGGTCCATGCAAAAGGTAAGACGGACAAAGAAGAAATGAGATTGCGGGCTGTCAACGCGTGATCCAGCCGTTCTGGTGGACAAGGAAACTTGTTTTAGTTGAGCAGATTGGACGGTACAAGGATCTGATGTAATTGCAGGTGACTCATTAGCTCGCCGCAGCTTTGGGATGTGGTTACCAAGCCCTTGTTAAGAGGCCTCCTCAGGAGGGCAGAGAGGAGCAGCCTTCACATTGAGAGTTGACGCTGAGAAAAGAAGAAAGAAGGAGCTCAGAGTCTCAGAGCTGTGCGATGGGCCAGAACTTTGTGGAATGTTCTAAACAAGAGCCAGCTGTGAAATGAGTTAAATAATGTGGCAACCTTAGAGAATTTGTTGCTTGATGATTTTTTTTTTTTAGACCTGGGTCTCACTATGTAGCCCTGGCTGGCCTTGAACTCATGATGATCCTCCTGCCTCAGCCTCTGGAGCACCAGGATTACAGCTGTGAGGCACCACGCCCCACTTGCATATTCAATTTTTATCCTGGTATTTTATGTGTATTGATATTTGGTAATGTATTTGCCTTGATGTGTTACTATAATGTTGGAATTTCTTCACATTATTAACTTTATATTTTATTCTAGATTTTACTGAAGTGTTTATCTACAGCCTTTTCATAGAGGCATTTATTGTGCTCCACAGCTTGCTCTATACAAATTTCCAATGACACATGCTATGTCTACATGCATAACATAGGAGCGCTCTCAAATTTATTTGGCAGTGGGACGTTTGATTTAGTTGCTAGTACCAAGATACAGCACTAGAGTTCGAGACCAGCCTGGGCTACAAAAAGTGAGCTCAAGGCCAGCTTGAACTGCATAGTGAGACCCTGTCTCGAAAAGACAAACAAACAAAAAACAAACAAAACAAGATACGGCACTACTATTTATTTTATTTTTGTAGTACCCGGAATTGAACTCAGGACCTTGCACTTACCAGGCAAGCACTTATTCCACTGAGCTATCTCCCTGCTCCCCCCCCACTTTTTTTTTTAACATGTCCTACTTCAGGTTTATTTGTACAAAGAACACAGGAGAACACCAGCTCCCCACAGATTGCACCCCAGGGGTCACACCAGTCCTTCTGTTTTTGCATCAGCAGATAAGAGGCTTTACTGTGGAGTCTTTGCAGGGACCTGGGTACCTTTGGGGGCCTGGGTACCTTTGGGGGCCTCGGCTGGAGCAGCTGGAGCCTGGGCCTAGGCTGGAGCCTGGACCTTCGGCTGGCAAGGCCTGTGACCCCTGGCAGTGCAGGCTCGGATCCGCTTCCCACGCGTGAGGTGGGCAACATAGGCAGGTCAAGTGAGCCTGCGGTTCACTCCCTTTGAACGACCTTGGCCTTGACCTCCTTGGGCTTGACGAGGGCCTCAGTAGCCTCGGCGCGTGCTCTCACGGCCTTGGCATGGTCTGCTTGCATCTTCTTGAAGCTCGTCTTGTGTTTCTTGGCAAGAAGCGTGTTCCCAAGGGACTTGGGATCTACCCCTTCAGAGATTCGTGTCTCTGTGACCAAGGTTTCTTGATGCCATTTCTGTGCTATTTTCGGGACTGGCTGTGTGTGGTGTGGTTCTTGGATTTGGCTATAACTGTACTGTACCATGGCTGCCAGACATCTGGACCGGCACTGGCATTTGCCTTCATAGCTTTCTTAGTGTGGCACGGGGCTTTGTTGACTACGGATCAGTTTTGTTGTCGGCTATAATTTCAACATATCTTTTTAGCCATGTAAGTTAGCACTTTCCTTAGATTAGAAGTGTATAATTAAATGTATGGAATCAGTGATTTCCATAACTCACTGTACTTACTGTACACAGTGTCAAAAGACAAAAGTCACAGTATATGTAAAGACCTGCGTTTGCTTTTATTTGTGAGTCTGGAATCAAGCAATGCTTTATCCTGTGAAACAGACTAGATGCTGTTTTATTTATTTATTTATCTATTTATTTATTCATTTTGTCATTTTGAGACAGGGTCTGGCTATGCAGTTCAGGCTGGCCTCGAACTCACTTTTGTAGCCCAGGCTGGTCCAGAACTCACATTGATCCTCCTGCCTCAACCTCCCAAGTGCTGGGATTACAGGCGTGTGCTACCACGCTTGGCTAGATGCTGTTGATGCAGGAAGAAAAAACTGATCTGGGGTGGATAACCTCCAATAGGGAACCTCCAAATGATATAGGGAAAACCGATCCCCACCCTGAAAAGTACCTGGGACGAGTTTGTGCTCTCTAAAACCGAAAAATGAATTTTAGGAACAAATGGAGGTAATGAGCAGAACATATTTATTTTTTAAAATTTTATTTATTTATTTGTTTGCTTGTTGTGTTTGTTTGTTTCCTTATTTATTTTGTGGCTGGCCCAGCCTGCCCTGGTGGTGGGGCTGGTGCAGCATGTGGTGCCGGGGATCGAACAGCAGTCCCTGCAGTTGCCTGAGCTTTCCTAAGCAGGCGCTTTAGACCACTGAACCATCTCGCCGGCCCCAGAACATATTTATTGAGGGAAAGAAAGCTCCTGTCCGAGAGAGGGACAGGAGGGGGTCCCCGAGTGGGTGTCCCCTGGGAGCTGTGTCTTCCAGGGACTTTTATAGAGGAGAAGCATCGGATCTCACTTAGGTGGGTGTGAGGTGGGTCAAAACTATATCAACCAATGAGATTACAAGCACCATTGTTCAGGTAAAATAGATTAAAATTGGGATCCAATGGGAAAGCAAGTCACGTAGCAAGCGGGCAAGAACACCATCTATTGAGCTTGGGTTCCTGACTCTTTCTAGGCGATTTTTTTTTTTTGTTTTGTTTTGTGGGACTGGGGTTTGAACTCACGATCATGCACTTGCCAGGCAGGCACTTGTGCCACAGAGCTATCTCCCCAGCCCCCAAGGTGATTGATACCTATTTAGCATATCAATCCCATATGCCCACCCTTAAGTATGTAGTTCCTTTTGTTATACTCTTGTCTTGAGATCTGGCCCTCTGGCCTGCAGCAGAGGAGTGTCTGTCTCTAGTTGGAAAGTCACCTTGTCTTCCATGTCACCCTTGAGGGCCTGGCCCTGTCTGACTGCTTATAATATTTCTGTCTAACTCAGCTGCCTACGACACTGTGAGGTGATGAGCAGAGGAGTGAGGCTTTCCAGACAGAAAACGGTGGAGAAAAGGTGCAAGGGAACAAAGGACAGGCCCTCTTCCTGCCTTGTTCCTTCCCAGAGTCAAGCAGCGGGAGCTCCTTAACCTGACTGCTGAAACTGGTTAGTCATTATCCAGCTAGTATCTTTCACTCTGCAGATTTCCCAAAAGGTCAGATAAACACTTCCTTTTGTCTTGGCAATGTGGAACTTTACAAGGGACTTCATTTTGATTTGCTCTGGTCTCTGGGGGCCTAGAAAAAGTGCTCCCTTAAGAGAATGTGTAACACTTGCTTACATAAAATTACTATAACATCATTAAAACACCTTTACAAATACAAATAAATGTGTGTAATACAAATGTTTTCTTTTGGGAGGGACCTTATTTTTGCAGCAGTTGACATTGAACCCAGGACCTTGTGCATGCTAAGTGTTTTACCATATCCCTATAACTCTGGCTGCTTATTTATTTATTTTTGTCTTTTTGAGACAGGGTCTTGCTATGCAGCTCAGGCTGGCCTTGAGCTCCCTTTTTAGCCCAGGCTGATCTCGAACTTGCACTGATCCTCCTGCCTCAGCCTCCCAAGAGCTAGTTTTACAGGCGTGCGCCACCACACCCAGCATAAACCAGACTCAGTGATCTGCCCGTCTACAGCCTCCCAAGAGCCAAGAGCTGGGTTTGCAGGAGCATGGGCCACCACTCCCAGTCTTAATTGACGTCTCAGCACAGCAGGCCTGGGCATTGAACCCCCTCCCCTTGGGCCTGCTTGCAGGTGCTTTAATCCACTGAGCTATTTGGCCGGCCCTCTGGCTGTTTATTTTTTAAGACAGAGACAACTTGGAACTTTTGACTCTTCCTTAGCTTTCTGAGTAGCTAGGATTATAGGTATGCTATATCACACCTGGAGAAATATATATATATATATATATATATATATATATATATATATAAATGTTTCTTGCAAAATTGGATGTTATTATTTACACTCTGCTCTTATATGTCAGCAGATAAAGTACTATGCATCAGGTGCTGGGGAAACCAAAAATCAGTTAACGATCCTGACTTGAGTTATCAGTGACTCCAGTAGGAAAAGTGAGGAAGATGAGCAGTAATTATATTGCTCTGGGACGCACTTTGTGGTGTGTTTTGCAGAGGCGGGAGCCTCAAGGTGCCTGGGAGTGGTCAAGCAAGGTTACAGTGAACAGGTGACTTCTGAGGTGAAAATGTCAAGAAGGGAAGCAAGGGATTCCAGACAGAGCAAAGAGCGCAACGCTGGATGTCAAGGAGGCACTGAAGAACTCAGAAAGTTCTGGAAACGGTGTAGAGCAGAGGGGCGGAGAGTACTAGGTGTGAGGGAACGCCTGAGACCTTGGATCAGAGTCACCGGACAGAAGCGGACTGAGCGGGCAGGTCAGCTAGACGGCGGAATGTAGACTTTACCTGATAAGGCGTGGCAGCTACTTAGGGGATTTTAAGCAGAGGAATTTTTCCTTGAAAGATATTTCTCGGGGGTGGGGCGGGGCGAGGCGGGCAGAGCTTGCCTAGAATGTGCCCAGCCCTCTAGTTCGGTTCCCAGCACTGAAGACAAACAACAAACAAATAAAAGGTTTTCTGAATAGCTCGGAGAGCAAAGAGAAGGCGGTCCAACCAGTTGGAGCTGTTAAAGTGGTTAAGTGTTGAGGGCTGTGGAGCCTGGGAGGGACCAGAACTGGGGACCTTCAGAGGAGCCGTGGATGTGGGGAAAGTGACAGGAGAGACCACAGCAGGCTCTGAGGGCTTTACTCCGGGTGACTAGGTGCAGGCGTGTCGCTGCATGAAAAAGAAAATGCATTGGTCATTGGGGATTATCTTTGACTTCCAACTCTCCTTGAGAGAGATTACAACTACAGATTACAACTACACCACCAGATCTTTTGCGCGATCATGATCTTTTTACTACTTTTCTCTTAAATACTTAAGTTGTTTTTTTTTCGAGACAGGGTCTTTCTGTGTAATTCAGGCTAGCTGTGAACTCGCAGCAGTCCTCCTGCCTCAGCCTTCCACGTGTCCGTCCCAGCCCGTCTGCACCCGGCGCTGGGCGTGGGAGGACTGCTGAGGTCTCCACTGCACCCATCCATAGTTCACGTAATTCTTCCTCTTCCGTGGTGCGTGGACTTCTGTGTCTCAATCATGGCCCAGGCCTGGCGCGCTGCCTGCTTGCGAGGCAGCCATGTCTTGGTGTCCCTTCTCTTCCTCGCTCCTGTGACTTGCACGCGGCGTGAGCTCCACATGTTGCAATGCACGGGCCCGGAGCAGAGTCGCATCCCTGCGTTCACAGAGGTCCAGCGCAGGGTCTGAGAGAGCGGCGACCCTGCCCCTCCTCGGCGTCACGCGTGGGGGGAGAGCGTGCGCAGAGCCCACCGGCGGCTACCTAGGGCGCCCTTCAGTTGTGTAAATAGTCATGAGAAGAGGTGCGAGCAAAATTGATGTGCTGTCAGGAGAATTTGACTTCCCTAAGTAGCTGCAAGACGTCAAATGAAACACCACGGGCGCCCGCCGTGAAAGAGACCGAAGGGCTCTTCTCAGATGCCGCGAGGCGGGATTTCCGAGTGACGGCAGCGTCCTTCCCTGGATCACCCGGGCCAGCGCCACGCGTGGCCGGGGACGAGGACTAGACACGCAGGGCGCGTCCCCGGCGCGGCTCTACTGTGCGGGGCACCCAGGGAACTCCTCACGGCTGCGCGCGCAGCCCCGGAGCCCAGAGTTAGCGGGCGGTTGCCCTGGAAACCGCGGCGCGCGCAGGCGCAGGCGGGGCGGGGGCGCCCGGGCTAGGCGGCGCGCGCGAGCCTCCCCGGCGGCGGCGGTAGGCGTGCGCGCGCCGGGCGCCGTTGCGCTCCTCCTCCGCCCCTCCCCCTCTCGTCCTCCCTATCCTCCTCGTCCTCCCCGTCCTCCTCCTCAGAGGTGGCGGCGCGGCGGTGTGGGAGCATCCGGGAACTTTCGCAGCGAGGCGAGCGCGACCGGCGCGCGAGGATCCCCATGGCCGCGCGCGGGGGCGGCGGCCGCGGGCGGGCGCGGCGCTGAGGGAGCGCGGGCGGGTCCCGGAGCGCGGCGCACGGGGAGATGCATCTGCACCAGGTCCTCACCGGGGCTGTCAACCCCGGCGACAACTGCTACTCGGTGGGCAGCGTCGGGGACGTCCCCTTCACGGTGAGCGGCGGCGGGGGCTGCAGGGGTGCGGGGCCTCCGACCCGGGCCCCGAGGGCTACCGTGTGCCCGCGGGGGAGGCGCTCGTCGCCGGAGGATGGGGGACTGGTGTCCGGCGGGAGGCTGCGAGCGACCTGGGTCCGCATCTGTCCTCGGGGCGCCCTGGGGACTCGGTCGCGGTGTCTCCCAGACTTCGGCGGAGCATCGCCGCCCCCGAAAGACAAGCTGCCGGGGCTGCAGGGACAGTGGCCTGGAGAGCTCTCATGTATCGCGAAGGCGCACTTGGGCGACCCTGCGAGGTTACATTTTGATCTGTGTGCGAGGCAGATTCTGTGTTTCAGCGAAGGCAGTGTGGTTTATGGCTGTGTTTTTGCATGTGTGAGAATAAAGTAAACGTATTTTAGACGCTTTTTCATGGCTGGATGAACTAGGTTTCTCAAGGAAATGGGACTCATCCGTTTTTTTGGAGAACAGAATGTGCCATCCAAGCCTTCAGAGCTTTTTGTCAGACATTCATGGATGAGCATGACTTAAAAAAAAAAAATCTAATTTTTCAATTTTTTTTTAAATTTGGTCCTTCTTAGAAGGAATTTCAGGCACTGAGAAATCTTGCTTAATGCCTGTTGTTACTAATAAGTATTTTGAGCAATAAAATTTGAAATAGCATGGTAAAATGTTTTTTTGGGGAAGGGGAGGCTTTTGATGAGATGTCTGCTTTCCAGGAGCATGATTTTAAAACTGCAGCGGAAAAAAAGGTTCAGCAAAACTGCAGAATCATTATGTACCAGTGCATTCTGGAACAGATTTTATTCGTGTTTTAATGTTTTGTGATTCATTGAAAATAACCCCTCCAGTTTGCTTTTGAGCCGTGTTTGTTTTATAAAGTGATCCCCGTGCCTCTTTGTTCCAGTTTAGAATGAATCCTTTAAAAATAAAATATGCCCGATGTTATTACACATATCACCATCAATGGTGGCATCTATGTTTGTGTACATGTGACTGAAAAGAACCAGTGTGCATTGAGCTTGGACTATCTTTGGAGGATTGAGAAAGGAAAATTTTCTGTTCCTCAACTGTGAGGAGAGGAGAAATTCCCTGGAGAGAGAAAAGCAGGTTTCTTCCATGAGAGACAAATCTAGAAACCTTGGTTTTGGTGTATTTTCCCACTGTCAACTCGGTGGTGTGGTGGTTTACTGCTGCCTTGTCAAGTGGAGCTTCGCCTCCATGCAGGGCTGGGATTCGGAGTTCAATAGCGTCGAATGTGGCCTGGGCAGTCTGTGTAGGAACTGCTGGTGCTTTGCAGGTGTGGTTATGCTGTAGGCCATCAGTGACGCGCTCCTGGGAGTCACTTAAACTCTTTTCCACTTCTCTAGTCCAGCCTGGCACCAACTCTGGCTGACTCTACAGTGGCTATCAGACTTACCGTTTTTATTTTTATTTTATTTTTTTCATATTGTATTTTATATTATGGCCGCTGAGCCTGCCCTGGGGTGGGGCTGGTGCAGCATGTGGTGCCTGGGATCAAACCATGGTCCCTGCGGTTGCCTAAGTTTTCCTAAGCAGGCACTTTAGACTTTAGCCATCTCGCCCACCCTTTTAAAATTTTTATTATTTTTTAATGTGTTTAGTACAGGGTCTACAGAGTCTATAGGGTCTACAGTGTCTCACTGCACAGATTGGACTCTTAGTGATCCTCCTGTTTTCTGCCTTCCATGCCGTGGGATTACAAACCCTTCCCACCATGCACAGTCTCAATCACCCTCTCAGTTCATCCCAGGGCCAGGGCCAGGGCCAGGGCCAGGGCCAGGGCCAGGTGGCATGGCAGGCTGGGGATCACCCCCTGCCCCTGTGTCTGCTTTAATCTGCAGAGCTATCTGTCCGGCCCCAGACTTAATCTTTCCTTGTCAGTAGTCGCCTCCTTACTGTACTGTTCTTAATAGTTGTGTTAAGGAAATTTATATGTGCCAAGTATTTTCTGCTGTCTTTGACTTTGACTTTCTTTCTTTCTTTGACTTTGTGTTTGATTATATGTATTCTTTACCTTAGCCACTCTGTTATAAACTGACCTTATTCTAGTCTACATTTTTATGCTATAAGAGAGCTTTTGCTATTTTATTTTATCTTTTGAGACAGGATCTCACTATGCAGTTCAGGCTGGCCTTGAGCTCACTTTGTAGCCCAGGCTGGTCTTGGAACTCACAGCGATCCTCTTGCTTCAGCCTCCAGGGTTCAGAGTTTATAGGCATGTGCCACCACACTGGGCCTAGCCCTTGCTTTTTTATTTCCACCAAATTTACTTGGTTGAGAATGCCTGTCTGTAATACTGTGGTTTTGGTAAATGTAACCACAAACCCATTTTGCGTGTCATCTCATTTTGATACCTTAGTTATTAGTGCACTCATCCGGCTATAATTTTGCTGTGGACTAAAAATGACCTTTTAGGCTCTGTCAAAACAGATTTTTTTTTTCCTGGTACTAGGGATTAAACTCAGGACCTTGTACTTGCCATGCAAGCACTTGTTCCACTGAGCTATCTCCCTGGATGAAAGTTTTTTTTTTTTTGGTCTTTTTTTGAGACAGGGTCTCGCTATGCAGTTCAGGCTGGCCTTAAGTTCACTTTTGTAGTCCAGGCTGGTTTTGAACTCACACTGATCCTCCTGCCTTAGCCTCCCAAGTCCTGGGATTACAGGCCTGTACCACCATGCCTGGCTCTGGATGAAAGTTGAGAATTTTTTTTTGGCTGGCTCAGACTGCCTTAAGGATGGGTGTCATGCTCCATGTGGAGGTGGGGATTGAACTATAGTCCCCCGTGCCCTAGTGACTTCAGATTTGTTTATTTATTTATGTTTTTTGTCTTTTTGGGACAAGACCTTGCTATGTGGTTCAGGTTGGCCTTGAGCTCACTTTGTAGCCCAGGCTGGTCTTTTTTATTTCATTTTATTTTTTAAATATATTTAATACAGAGTCTCTAGGGTCTCACTACATAGATCAGACTCATAGTGATCCTCCTGTTTTTAGCCTTCCAAGCACTGGGATTACAGGTGGGTGCCACTAGCCCAGTCTCAACCTCTGTCTCAGCGTGCCCCAGGGTTGGGGCTGGCACAGCATGGCATGCTGGGGATTGAACCCCAGTCCCTGCACCTGTCTAAGCAGACACTTTAGTCCACTGAGCTATCTGGCTGGCCCTTCAGGCTGATCTTGAACTGACAATGATCCTTCTGCCTCAGCCTCCCCTCAGCCTCCCCGGTCCAGAGTGCTGGGATTACAGGCATGCACCACCACACTTGGCTAACAGATTTGCTTTAAAAAAGTGATAGACAATCTGGTTTCTAGCACTGTAGAATCAACTAACAAATACCTTGGATGCCTGTGTTTGTACAGTTAAAAGAGTGAAATTCCTCTAAGAGAAAGTGCCACTTGATTTTTTTTTTTTTTTATGGCAATCAGATGAAAACACTTGGGCCTGAGTCAGATGACTGAAGAGACCAGGCCTGACTGGAATGAAGGTCTTGTGACTGCTTCTCTGATGGGCTGGCTCAGAAGTAGGTTTCCTTCTTGACAGAGGGCCTTGTGAAGCCTCTCTCTCTCTCTCTCTCTCTCTCTCTATCTGTCTAGATGGTATAAAACAAGTGTGTGTAATCATTGACCTTGGCTATGTGTGGCCCCACATGATTGTAAACTTCATCCATTGAGTGACTTGTCAGTGTCATTGTGCAGCATCCTGTGAGGAGACCAGGGAGGCCGAGGGCAGTTCAGGGCAGCACTGACTCCACCTTCTGTACCTGCTGCCCGCAGCCTGTGTGACTTGGCAAGTGGAATGTGCTGATGACCGTAATACTACCTCAGCCTCCCTGTGCGTGTGCACCTGTGAAGACAGCCTTTATCCTCACTAAATGGACACTTAATGCTTTCTTAATAACTACACTTGGGTAGCTTCTTCATGGAACCAGACATTGATGTGTTGGTGTCTCCAAAACAAGGGCTTTCATGTTAGCTCAGTGGTTTAAGTGCCTGAACATGCAGTTCCAGTCAGGCACAGGGTATGGCAGTTCGATTCCCACACCCACCCTTAAGGCAGCCTGAAACAGCAAAACAAACAAATAAATAAATAAAAAAACTCTTCTGAAAACAAGGTCAGGGACCCTACTAGATTTTTGCTTATGTTGCCCCCTTTTTCAAAGGTTAAAACATATAAACAGGTGTGGGGTCCAGGATACCCATGATACACAAGAGAGCCAGTGGGTTGCAAGTGATAATGTGTTTCCTTAACTTCTTTTCAAAATAATATAATTTATCTTAGGGTGAGGAGCTAGCGACAGCAGAGCACCCTGTGCCTTGTTGTGCCCACCAGGTGATGGCTTGCGTTGCTGAGCTGGGCCTGACTGCTTGAGAGGGTCTCTGTTCCAGGTGACGCTATGTGGACAAGTCGTGCAGTTGTTAAGTGATAATCCTGTGATGTATGTGGTGTAGGAATGACTGGTGAGCTGTCCTCGCTGTCGCTTGGCAGTTAGCAGTAGTTTTAAAACAGATTCAACTATGGCTTTGTAAGTACAGCTCTGTACCACGTTTTACAACATCACCTTCTGCTCCTTCTGTTCTCTTTTCAGTGTAAGCTCTAAGTTTGGACATACTGTCTTATCCTGGGGAGTCCAGTGAGGCGACTTGGCTCCTTGTGAGTGTTGTTATGTTTATTGGGCCTTTAAGACATTTCTGACTACTCTTCAGATAAGTGAGGGACCTGAGGCTCAGTGCAGCTGATGTGGTACATTTCTCATTAGTAGGGTTGTTTCTTTTTTAAAAAAATATTCTTTTGCCAGGTGTGGTGGTGCACACCCGTAATCCCAGCAATCAGCAGGCTGAGGCAGGAGGATTGTATTGTGGTGTGTGTGAAGCCTACCTGAGCTACATAGGGGGTTTAACTGTTTGAGTCCCAGGGGGTATTGAAAAAACACTGTCGAAGAGTCCCAAACAGCGCAACCGCGCTTTCTCTAAATGAGTACGAAAAGACCCAAACAGCTTTGTTTCTTTTACATCGATGAATCCCAATCGGGATTCAATGTACTATTTATATTAAAAGGAGCTGTGTGATGTACTTGCATCAGTAAATCTAAGCATGCAACTTTGACAATCAGTAACGCACCGTCAGCTGTCCACAGTGTTCGAAATGTGCTGGGTTTTCTCGACATAAAATCTCAGCAGTGCGATTGCACTGGTTGGGACTCAAATAGTTAAAACCAGCCTGAACTATATAGTGAGACCCTGTCTCAAAAAAAGAAAAAGAAAAAAAAGCATTCTTTAGTTTTTAAAAAACTGTTAGGGCTGGGAGTATAACACAGTGGCATAAGTTCCTGTCTGGCAAGCACAAGGTCCTGAGTTCAATCTCTGGTACAAAAAACAATCTTTTAAAATAAATAGTAAAATATTAATTAAAATAATGATAGTACATGATTATCTTTAATATAATTTAAACATTTACCCATTTGGTCATATGGGGTACCAGCTGTATTTCACATTTATAGGGGCAGTTAATGTTATTCAAATTCTGTCATGAATTCACCATTTCTATCAGAATTTTCAAAAATTAGATAAGTCTTAGATGGGAGTGGTGTGCATGCTTGTAATCTCCAAACTTGGGAGACTGAGGCAGGAGGATTGAGTTTAAGCCCTGCTTGGGCAATTTAGTAACTTGACAACATGCTTTCTTAGTATAATGAATAAAAAAAGGTTGAGGGTGTAGCTTAGTGAGATTTGGGCTCAATCCCCAATAAAGCCAAACATATATATATATATATATATATATATATATATATACACACACACACACACACACACACATACATACATACACGCACACATATATATATATACATATATATATATCTGTCGTTATGGCTTTTATGATATATTGACAGAGATTAGAAGCAATGCACGTAATTATAACAGGCAGATGGAAGAGAGCATGTTTAGTGGAGAAGATAAACAATTTCATGAAAAGATTGACATTTGAAAAGACAGTGATGGGCTTTCTAGTGGTGAGAACAATAAAGCTGAGATAAATATAGGATAAAGAATAAATTATGGAATGATTCTTTTCATAATGGAATTTTTTTTTTTTTTTTATGTATGTATTATGGCTGGCTCAGCCTGCCCTCCGTGGTGGGGCTGTCACAGCATGTGGTGCTCGGGATCGAACCTTGGTCCCTGCGGTTGCTTAAGCTTTCCTAAGCAGGTGCTTTAGACAGCTGAGCCATCTTGCAGGCTGCTTGTTTGTTTTTTGAGGCAGGATCTTGCTGTGCAGTTCAGGCTGGCCTTGCATTCACTGTGTAGCTCAGGATGGCTTTGAACTTGGAGTGATCCTCAAAAGTACTAGAATTAAAGGTGGGATTTTTTTTTTTTTTAATTCCTGAGCTTCATTAAATGGCATATACCCTTAGAGTGTTGAAAAATATAATTTGCAAACATTATTCATAGCTTTTAAAGAAAACATCTGGCATTTTGATTTTTTTTTCTTCTCTCTCTTTTTCTGTTTGTTTGAGACAAGATCTCACTATGTATACCAAGCTTACCTTGAACTCAAACTGGCCTCACTCCTGCTTTAGCCAGGGCTTGAATTATAGGTATTTGCCACCATGACTGGCATTCTAACATTTCTTGACTTTTGTTGTTTTTTTTTAAGTACTAGTAGAAAGGTAGTGTGAATGAGAAACTATTTAACGTTCTGTTGTTTTATTTTGTGTTGTGTTGTTTTTTGAGCCAGAGTCTCACTGTAGACCTGGCTGGCCTTGAACTCTCATTGATCTTTCTGGCTCAGACTCCTAAGTGTTGGGATTAGAGACCTGTGCCACCACACCTGGCTGAAAAAACCATTCATTTAATTTTTATTTTTATTTTTTATTTTTTGGTCTTTTTGAGACAGGGTCTCGCTATGCAGTTCAGGCTGGCCTTGAGCTCACTTTTGTAGCCCAGGCTGGTCTTCAACTTGCTATTGCCTGAACTTTTCCCTCTCAAACTTTTTCATTTCATGAGTGCTGAGGGTCTCTGTAATGTCCCCCAATTTTAAACACTGAAAAAAATGTGATGATTTTCTTAATAACCTTTCTGATAGAGAGGTCAGTAGGTATAAAGGGATCTGTTGAATAGACCTTGCCACTACTAAAAATTGTGCATGGAATTTGGTGGGGTGACTGGAGGGGCATAAATCATTACCATCTGACATGGTCTCATTTTTCTGTTTCTTCTAAATAGATTCTTTCCCAGCAGTAGTAACATGGAAATACACTAAATCACTAGTGATGTTTTCCTCTTAGGACTAGAAGACACAGGAAACTGGAGAGTGTCGGGCTTTTCTCAGGTGGGCACAGACAGACAGGAGGAAACACGTGCGCAGTTTGGCCTTGACTCAGTGCACGTGGCTCCTTTGGTAGCTGTAGTTCAAGAACAGAATGCCCCACATTTGTTTCACGGGAGCACCACTCTGGTGTCGTGGTGTGCTGGCAGTTCCAGCGTACGCTCTCTGACCTCGAGGATCTGGTTAGCAGGAGCATGGAGATGACTGTGTCCTGCCCGTCCACTTCTGTCTCTCCTTTGCTCTGAACCGTGGCTGGTACCCAGAACGTCCTGCCCTTCACGCACTCCACTGGCTCTGACCGGCAGGCGACTGTGCTCAGTGTGCCGCAGTGCTGCATATGCTGTGTCTGCAGGGCAGCCAAGGTGGACGTACTGGAGCACCAGCCCTTGTCTTCCATGTGGTTTTCAGTTGAGTCTTCAGTTTTCCTCTCCCTCCTCACTGCTCCTCCTCAGCCTGACCGGCAATTCTCTTATTCCTGTCTTGGGGGTCTAATAACTGTCACTGAGAACCCAGCCTCTCGGTACCATCCCTTCCAGCCTTCCCTGAATCAGGTAGCTGGAGCTCTGGGGTTGCCTCTGCCCTCCATTGTAGCCTGTACTTCAGGTTAGCCTGTCTGTTAGCCAGTGTCTGGTGCTCCTTGCTTTCTCTGCTACCACTGCCACCCTGTGTGAGACACTGTCATTTCCTTCTGGATTGTGGCCCAAGGATCTTATGTGGTCTCACTGTCTAGATAGATCTGGTTCCAATATAAATCGTATCTCATATAAATCGTGTTATGGCCAGCTCAGCCTGCCCTTGGAGTGGAGCTGGTGCAGCGTGTGGTCTGGGGATCAAACTGCGGTCCTTGCAGTTGCCTAAGCTTGCCTAAGCAAGTGCTTTAGACCTTTAAGCCATCTCACTGGCCCACTATTAGTGTGTGTCCGCCCCCCCCGCCCCCCCCCGGGGTTCAAACTCACAATCTTATACTTGCCCAGCAGGCACTTGTGCCTCAGAGCTATCTCCCCAGCCCCTTCTATTAGTCTTTTGTGTAAACTTTATAATGGTGTTTTAAAAACTCCGGGTAATCTCTTCTTATTTTTCCAGAAGAATTAAAGCACGCCACAGTGATATATGTGCACCCACTTTTTTAAAAACGTATTTCGTACAGGCTATCACTATGCAGCTTGGACTTGTAGTGATCCTCCTGTTTTCAGCCTCCCCAGAACTATGATTATAGTTGTTTGCCACCATGCCCAGTCTTGGTGACCAGCTCAGTGCACCCAGGGTTCGGGGCCAGTGTGGCATTGGTGCCAGGGATTGAAAGATTGAACCCTGGTCCCTGTACTTGCCTAAGCAGGCCCTTAGTACTCTGAGCTATCTTGCTGGCTCTTGCACCGTGTTTATAGCAGTACAGTTTGTTATAGACAAATCTGTGAAACAATCCATTGCCCACCAACTGAGTTACGTATAAAAAAGATGTGGTATTTTTATACAGTGGAGTATTATTCAGCTACAAAGGAGGAGAAATTTGAGGCTTTTATAGGCAAATGGATGCAACTAGAGGCTATACTCATAAGTGAAATAAATAAAACTCACATGTGCAAACATTGTATTGTATCCCTAGTGTAAGAACATGAAAGGGTAAATAAAATCGGAAAGGTACAATAGATGTAGTAAAAGGGAAAGAAACTGCTCAACAGGAATGAACAATTGGGATGAAGGAAAAGAGAAAAAAAAGAAAAAGGAAGGGGAAAAATCATGTGTGTACACACACACACATACACACACATAGGATAGCTAAGGTGATTGTGCTAACTTATGACTTATATTGGTTTTTTGAAGGAGCAGTTAATGCTTTTTTTTTTTTTTTATGGCCAGCTCAGCTTGCCCTGGGGGTGGGGCTGGCACAGCATGTGGTGCTGGGGATTTAACCGAGATCCATGGGGTTGCTGAAGCTTTCCTAAGCAGGCACTTTAGACCGCGGGACCATCTCGCCGGCCCAGTGCTTAAATTTTTTTTGACCAATTTTACATGCTTATATCTGGTAATTTGAGCAACTACACTGAAGATAACAATGTGCAATATAACAGCCATTGTCAAATTCCAGTCATCTTGAGTTTTTTTTTTTTTCTTTTTTCTTTTGTATTTTAGGGAAGAGTCTAAAGGATGTCCAGGGTCTCACTACACAGATCTGACTCATAGTAATCTGCCTGTTTACAGCCTCCCATGAGCTGGGATTACAGGCATGTGCCACCACGCCCAGTCTCAATTGCTGTCTCAGCTTGCCCCAGGGGCGGGGTGGGCATGGTAGGCCCCAGGATGAACTCTGGCTTCTGTGTCTGCTTGCAGGCTCTTTAATCCACTGAGCTATTTGGCTGGCTGTTCATCTTGAGATTTTTAAAAATTGTGTATCATTTCTGGGCTGGTGAGACAGTTTAGCCGTCTAAGTGCCTGCTTGGGAAAGCTTAGACAACAGCAGGAACCGTGGTTCAATCCCTGGCACCACATGCTGTGCCAGCCCCACCCCCAGGGTAGGCTGAGCCAGCCATTAAAAAAAAAAATTGCATATCATTTCTAATCTCTTATCTATTATCTTTTATTCTTTTTAAATTAAAAATTAGGGGCGGTGAGGTGGTTCAGCGGTCTAAAGCATCTGCTTAGGAAAACTTAAGAACTGGAAGGACCGAGGTTCGATCCCCGGCACCACATGCTGTGCCACTGAGCCAGCCATAATACAAAAATAAATAAGAATAAAATAAATTGAAAAAAAAAAAAGAATATTTAAAAAAATAAAATTAAAAATTAAATAACAATAATAAAAAAAAAAACCCTCTAGGTAAAATCCCAAGGACTTTGATATTTTTTCTTTTGCAGTACCAAGGTCTTAACCCAGGGCCCACACTGAATTGCATTCTCATTCCTTGATCTTTTGAAACAGGGTCTTGCTAAGTCACTGGTTGCCCAGACTGGGTTTGAATTTGAGATCCTCCTGCCTCAGCCCCCAGAGTTCTGGGCTTTATAGGTGTGTGCCACTATAGCCAGCTTCAATATCTTTTACTGCTTGCTATTCGTTAGTACTTGGTAGGAGAAAGTATTCATTAAGTCAGTAAATGGGGGCTTGGGTTGGGGAGATAGCTTGGAGGTCTAAGTGCCTGCCTGGAAGCACAAGGTCCCAAGTTACACTTGCCGGGCAGGTGCCTAGACCTCTGAGCTATCTCCCCAGCTCCCTTCAGGATAATTTTTTAATAGTATTTCTTGGTGTAGGACAGCTATTTTCAGTCATAAAGTCAGTTTTATTGGTCAGGCATGGTAACACATACCTGTAGTCCCAATACTCAGGAGGCTGAGGCAGAAGGATTGGTGTGAGTTTGAGGCCAGCCAGGACTACATAGTGAGTTTTGGCCAGTCTGCTCTAGATAGCCAGACCGTGTCACACACACACTGTCTCAGTTACTCTTCTCTCGTTGCTGCAACAAATGTCTGACACCCAAAATGAAGGAAGGAAAGGTTTATTTAGCTCGTAGTTGCTGGAGGTTTCAGTCCATACTCAGCTGGCTCCAAGGCTGAGTGGAACAGGGCAGAGAGCGGCAGTTCATGGCAGTGGCCCAGCAGCAATGGCAGCAGGCCGACAATGGCAACAGAGTCTGTCTCTCTTATATTATACTCAGGCTGTTGCCTCAGGCTGGGTGTAGCACCCACGTTCATAATCCCTGCAGCACTCAGACCCATAATCCCAGCCTTGGATCACCTATAATCCCAGTGGGTCATGAGTTAATCTCAAAGTCTAGAAGCCCTCACACCATAGCTGCATGAAGCTTTGGGGGGACAACTAGAGTTTTTTTTTTTGTGGAACCGGGGATTGAACTGAGGACCTCTCACTTGCCAGGCAGGTACTTGTGCCCCTGAGCTATCTCCCTGGCTCGTGGGGGGAGGAGGTAACTAAACACAAACCATAACACACACACACACACACACACACGAAGAAAAGCTTTCTTGTGTGAAACAGTGAGTGCGGACAGGGTTCGGAAAGACCTGTGATCCCCGCCCCCCCAGGATCCAGTTGGCCCGAGGGTATGTGCTGCTGAACTGTGCCTAGGTGCCTGTTGGGAATCCTCCCGTGGGCCTGAAGATAGTGCAGCGCAGATGGGGTGAGCCTGACAGACACCTGCAGCCAGGAATTCCATGTTTCCGGGCTTCGTGTGGTTTGCTGGGGCTGCCACAGCCGGCTTCGCTCAGTCAGCAGGCATGCACCTCCGCCGGTCTGGAGGCAGAGGCAGAGGCGGTGGCAGGGGTGGTGACAGGTGTTCTTTGGCCTCAGGACTCTCTCGGGCTGGCATGTGGCCAGTAAGCTGTGTCCTTGTGTGCCCTTTCCTCTGTGGCTGTGCTCGCAGTGTCTTTCTCATAGGCTACTCTTATACTGTTAGATCAGGGCCTCACTTTTTTTGCCATAAATTTATTTTGTAATTTAAGTTTATTTTTAACTGATACATGAAAACATTAAAATCATATTTATGGGGTACCATGTCGTATTTTGATACAAATAAGACTGTGTAATGTTTAAGTCACATTACATGCCTGTGACCTCAGACACTCGTTGTGTGTTTATGAGGACATTTAGCTGCCTTTCTTCCAGCTTTGGGCACCCACAGTGCGCCTTTCTTGTCTGGGTCCATCCTGCTGTGCACCCCATCCCGACTCTAGGCTCCTTTCTGACTATAAGAAGTGTTTGGCCTCTCCTGCCTTCTTCTCGGCTTGATGACCTCATTTAATCTCAGTCACCTCAGAGGTGAGGAGCTAGAATTTGAACTTCAGAGTTTTGAGGAGACACAGGTTCGTTCACAACAGATTCAGCACCTAGCTGAGCTAGTCCTGAAACAGGAAGTCAGGTTCCTGCTGACAGCGTGAGGTTGGTATGGCTGCCCTGCATGGTGACCCGAGTTCATCCAGGAGGAGCCTTGACCCGAAGGATGTGCTAATATGCAGACAGATGGAGCACTCTGACATGCTTGTGACAGGTTTATCCTGCACAGATTTAGTATAAGTATACTTGATTTTTATTTTAATTAAAGTAATATCTGCATTGCAAGAAACTTTCCAGCTGGGCATGGCGGTGCACATCTGTGATCCCAGCACTTGGGAAGCTGAGGCAGGAGAATCACTGTGAGTTCAGGGTCAGTCTGTGCTCTATAGTGAGACACTGTTTCAAAAAAAGAAAGGATAAAAAAGGGCAACTTTCCTTTGCTGGACAAAATACCTGAGTGAAACCATTGAAGGAGGGGAGATTGATTTAGGCTCATGCTTTGGGAGCTGTGGTTTGTGTCACCGGCCCACTGCTGTCAGACCTGTGGAGAGGTGGGAGCTGGGAAGCAGAGAGGCCAGAGAGAAAGCACCAGGGTGAGGGCCCCTCATCCCCAGCTAGGCCGGACCTCCCAGCTCCCCACCTAGCTCTGTACTCAACGCAGAGTGAGTGAGTGACGCATTTGCAGAGAGGCCCCCTAATCCACTCAAGGTGACAGGCAAGATTAGCGGCCACACTTGCAGAGCAGTGACCAAAGCCATGGTTTTGGCTGTAGGGTAATGGAACTGTGACATTTCTTTCTGGCAGTAGTTAGTGGTGTCATCTGCATGGGATTTGTGTATAGAAAACATGACAGTTTCCTAAAAATGGTATTGCTGATACCTGTCTTCTATGTTTTTCTCAGATCAAGTGTAGTCTAGTGTCTTTCTTTTATAGATGAGAAGATTAATAAAGGCCACATAACAAGACCCATGACACAATTAGGACAAACCCAAGGCTCCCAAGCCTTTATTTCTTCTTCCTTTTAAAATTTAAAAAGTTACATATATTGTGTAAAATTTCAGAAAAAGAAAACATAGAATTCACTGAGTGGTGCAAACAAGTTAAAACTCCTTTATTTAGCATGGTGGTAGGTAGATCAGAGTCTCTGGAGGAAGCTTCTCTGGTGTGGGTTCTGTTACCTCTGCTGGTACTTCCTTGCATGAATTCTGGGTTGTTAGTTTTCTAAGATTTTTTTCTCCTTTTTGAAAAATTTTAAATTTATGAATGTAAAATGATTCACAGTAGCGTCTTAATCTTTTCTTTTCTTTTTTTTTGCAGTACCAGGGATTGAACTCAGGACCTTGTGCTTGCCAGGCAAGCACTTATGTCACTGAGCTATATCCCCAGCGTCTTAATCTTTTTAAGGCTTGCATATCTGTAGTGTTGGTTCTGTTCTGATTGCTGCCAAGGAATATTTGTACTTTTTCTCTTTTTCTTCTGCTGAGGTTACCAATTTTGTTGATCTTTTTAAAGAATCCAATACTAAACTATATTAGTTCCTTTTATCTTCTTCTTCCTTTTCTTCCTCCTCTTCTTCTTTCTCTTTCTCTTCCTCCTCCTCTTCTTCCTCTTCTTCCTCCTCTTCCTCCTCCTCCTCCTCCTCTTCCTCCTCTTCTTCGAGAGCTCAGGCTGTCCTTCAGCTCACTTTGTAGTCTAAGCTGGTCTCGAACTCCCAATGATTCTCCTGCCTCAGTCTCCCAAGTGCTGGGGTTATGGGGGGAGGGGACCACCACTATACCCCCAAAGTGAAACTCTGTTGTTAAACACTGAGAAAGAAGTCTGTGTGTGTGTGTGTGTGTGTGTGTGCTTTTTTTTCTTTTTCTTTTTTCTTTCTTTCTTTCTTTTTTTTTTTTTTAAACATAAATTAACTCATTTATTGTAGGCTAGGGGTGTCTCCAATAGTAAGAGCTTCCTCTGGTCTTTCAATTCCTTCCGTCTTCTGATGGCTGACTTGACTGTGACCACAGAAGTGGTATTGTAGGTCCAGGTGCCACCAGCCATGGTTTTCATGTAGGAACCACAGTGCCAGAACCACAGTGCCTGCCTCTTCATTTTGGTCTTGCCACAGAAGGAGCAGGTGTGCTTACTTGCTGGCTGATTCAATCTTCTTCACCATTTTCTGGAATGAGTGGGTCAGTCCCGTGTTTACTGACAGTGCTGACCTTCTTGGTGTGCTTGGCCATGTTGACGGGAGGAGGCCCAAACTCAGAGAGCTGTGTGTGTGTTTTGTACTTCATTAATTTTGTTATTACATTGCGTTGCATTATTTGGATTAATTTTTCTATTTTCACCCTAACTAACTTAGATTTCTGCTGGTATCACTTTAGGGTTTCATAACTTAGCATAGGTGTTTAAGTTATGTAAGCTTTCTTGTGGTGCCTGTAATTTCAGCACTCTGGAGGCTGAGGCAGGAGGATCACTGTGAGTTGAAGTTTGGCTGGGTTCCATAGTGAGTTGAAGGCCATCTTGAACTACATAGTAAGACCTTGTCTTAAAAAAAGTAATGTATCACATAATGATACAATCTCAAAAATGCATTGTTAGGCAATTTAATCATTTAGGAACATCACAGAGTGTATTAATTATAAACTAAGATAGCTGCTGTGTCCCTAGGATATAACTATATGTGGCTTCTGTCATACAGGGATAATGAAAATGTAAGGTGAATGTTTAAAAAGTTTGTTACTATAAGACACATCACCAGTAACCCCTCTCCTGTATTCCCTCTCCCCTTATCCCTTGGTTCTTGCCACTCTCTGAGGCAGTTTTGGAGTCCTCATTCCTGAGTGTCTTCTAAAGGTGTGATAAAAAAACATGGGGACCACCATTGTTGAGTGCTGTGCAGTGGCAAGGCAGACTTGTGAAGTCATTGAGGGGTGTCCTCATCCACTTTACTCACCAGACCTGGCAGCTTCTGACCCTTTTTCAAAGTCAGAACCACCATGAAAGTTGGAAACATTTTGAATTGATTCAGGACACCAGAGCAGTCAGGACAGTGCAGCTCAGGACCGTCGGAAACAGGACTCCAGGATTGCTTTGGAAAGTAGTGAGGGTGATGGGCTGAGGGAGGAGGAGGGCTTTGGGGGGTGGATTCATGGCAATGTGATTTTATTGTAATTTCTAAAATTTAAACATTCACTGTAAGTTTTGATCTCACCTTATACATGTGGTCTGAAATAAGGTTATGTGGCCATGACTATGCTTTTAGTTGGCATGTAGTAACTGTGTATTTATGAGGTACAGTATGATACTTCATCAGATCCAGGTAATTATCATGTATGCCTCAGAGGCAGGAGGATGATAAATTTGGGTCTAGCCTGGGAAACTTCATCATTTAGCTAGACCCTTTCTCAAAATAAAAGATAAAAATGGACTGGGGATGTAGCTCAGTGCGAAGGACCTGTGTACAATTTCCAGTATCGTAAAGGCTAAACCCACACCAACAAAACACCGTACAAAAGAATAAAAAGTGGTGTTGATCGTGTTGAGAGCATTCAGAATCTTCTGTTAGCGCTTGTGAACTGTGTGTGGCCCCTTGTAGGTGTTAGTACGTCTCATCCAGCAGTGTGGCCCTCTGCCGAGCCTGTTGGTCCCCGTCCTCTCCCACTCTTCTGACCTGGGGTTGCCCTTTTGCTCCGCATGGGTCAGACCAGCTTGAATTCGCACACATGCTCTTGTTTTTCTGTGCTTATGCCTTTCCCTAACACCTTGTCTTCCAGGGTCATCTCTGCGACCAGCAGTGACAGAATTTCATTCTGTGTGGCTGGGTAAGGCTGCACTGCGTCTGTGATCTGTTCTGTCCCCATCCAGGAGGGGGGTTCTGCCTTACCCTGCACATGCTCAGGGCATTAGGCTGGCTGCAACCTGGAGAGTTTGCTAGGGAGTAGCGGTAGGAGTAAGGGTGGTGGTGGTTTTGGTGCTCAGGTCAGCATCTTGATGTGGCAGTCAGTACTCTTTGTTTTCAGGGCACTCTTTTTTTTCTTTATTTAGGACAGGGTTGACAGGGTCTACAGGGTCTCACTACATAGGTCAGACTTGTAATGATTCTCCTGCTTTCAGCCTCCCAAGTGTTGTGATTACAGGTGCACGCCACCATGCCCAGTCCCAACTGCTGTCTCAGTGCAAGGTGGGGCGGCTTGGCAGGGATCCCCTGGCCCTTGTGCTGTGCCGAAGTGGATGCTTTAGTCCGATGAGCTATCAGGCCAGTGCAGTCCAGAGCACTCTTGTTTTTGTGAAAAGTCATCTGAAAATTTAAAAAGCAGCTAGAGAGGAAATGATAACTTTGAAAGAGCCAGCAATTAGAGTTTAAAATAAAAAAATTTTTTTTTGAAATTTTGCTGTTTGAGTCTGTCAGTGCCTTGAATTAAACAGTTTTTTTGTGGAATTTTTGACATTTCTGAATCTGTGAATTGATATCTTACTCTGGAAAAATTTAAATTGTTTATTCTTCAAATATTACCTCTTCCACATTGACCTTATTAGGTATATATTAGGATTTCTGACATTTTGTTTTTTATTTATTTGGGACCTGGAATTGAATGCAGGACCTTGTGTACTTGCCTGGCAGGCATTGTGATGCTGAGCTATATTCCCAGCCCAATCTTTTTTTGCTCGTTTTTTTTTTTTTCTTTTTTGAGGTAGGGTCTCACTGTATAGTTCAGGCTATCCAAAATTCACTGTGTATCCCACGCTGGCCTCGAACTCGTAGTAGTCCTCTTGTCTCCGCCTGCTAGTGCTGGGATTACAGACAGGCACTGCCACTGCTGGACCAGCTTTTTATTTTAATTGACATAATAATTGTACATATGTATAGGGTACAGTGTGATAATTTGATAGATGCACACGTATATGATAATCAAATTGGGGTCAACAACATTTCGCTGCCTTATGCAGTCAATTTTTTTTTTTTTTTTTTGGTTTTTTTGAGACAGGATTTCACTATGTAGTTCAGGGTTTTTTTGGCGGAACTGGGGATCAAACTCAGGACCTTGCACTTGCCAGGCAGGCGTTTGTGCTGCTGAGCTATCTTCCCGATCCACTATGCAGTTCAGGCTGGCCTTGAGCTCACTTTTGTAGCCCAGGCAGGTCTTGAACTCGCACTGACCCTCCTGCCTCAGCCTCCCAGGTGCTGGGATTATAGGCATGCACCACCATGCCCGGCTATGGAGTCATTTGTGTTGGAGCCTTCACATGCTGCCTCCTCCAGGGTTGGGGTTGAGGCAGAGCCTCTCTTGCATGAGGGAAGGCTTTCTCCCCGCCCTCCTTCGTTATTCTGAGATGCACTCTATAACCAATGTCGTAAACTATAGTCTTCCTACTGTGCTAGAGAATGCTGGAACTTTGTGTCCAATTTTCTTTCTTCTGTCTTTTTTATTTGTAAAGTGCAGCATTCTGTATAGTTTTTTTTTCGGAATCCATTTGCTAATTTATTCTCATTTGGGTCTAGTTTGCCTTTTTTTTTTTTTTTTTTTTTTTTTTTTTTTTTTTTTTTTTTTTTTTTTTTTTGGTGATACTAGGGATTGAACTTAGGACCCTGCGCTTTCTAGGCAGGGGCAAATTCTACTGAGCTATCTCCCTGGCCCTGATTTGCTCTTATACCTATCCTTAAATTCTTACATTGAGTTATCATGTTGATTCTTATGAACTCTTACTTGTGTGACTAAATATTATTGTTTCTGGGTACTTAAAAAATGACTTTTAGAAATAATTCAAGGTCCAGAATGGTGGTATTTGCTCTAGAAGGGGATTTTGATTTACTTAAGTCACCTACCCTGGAGGTTTCCCCCGGTGTGGATGATGTTATTCCAAGCACTAGGCCTGAGATTTTCCCAATCAATCCTTCAGATGAAGCAAAGCCAAGGACAAGTCTACACGGATTTGCTTTAATTCTAGGGCCTTCATATTTGATGAGTCTGTCTTCATAGTTGTACCCTAAATGTAGGGTGGTTCTGCATTCATTTTTGTTCCTGAGCTCCAGAAGAGCATAAAATGTGGCTTGATCACCCATCCTGTCCATTAGCAGATACTGTCGGGACTGTGAGATTAGTGGGGAGCACAACTCTAGTTTTTCCTTTTCCTCCAAGGTTTCGCCACATTAATTTCTCAGGGTTTTTTTCCCCTCTCTTGTAGATGTTTTTATGTATTTTGTGAGTTTTGTGTGTGTTTCAGATTTATATTCTGGGATTCATTTTGAGCTGCTTGTAAGAGAGAAAGGATTTGTTTGTGTATGTTAGTGTCCAACTGTTCTAACACTGTTGGAAAACTATTCTTTCACCATTGAATTGCCTTTATGCTTTCCTCAGAAGTCAGCTGGCTGTATCAGAATGTCTAGAGGAGAGGGTTTGCAGGGTTCCTGGCACAGAGGAGTTCCCTGTGAGTTGTGCAGGGTTCCCTGATTTGGCCCTTCAAGATTATGTACACATGTGAAGATGGCACACTGTCCCCCAGGAACACACACACCTCTTAATGTGCTAATTAAAAATTTAAAAAACCACTTAGCTATATTTGTGGGGTCTATTTCCGGAATTAGAATTATGTTCCAGTCAACCATGTATTCATTGCCTTGATACCATGGTCTTGAATATGTTTTAGTAAGTTTTGTAATTGTATAGTGTGACTCCCTTAACTTTTATTTTTGTTTCATTTGCTTTAGCTATTCTAGTGTCTTTACCTTTTCTTTTTAAAAAACATATATTTAAATCTTTTATTTATTTGGTGCAGAGACTCACTATGCAATTGAGACTCATCGTGATCTTCCTGTTTCTGCATCTCCAGCTATGGGATTACAGGTGTGTGCCACCATGCCCAGTTTTAGTGGCCGGCATGGCACACAGTACAGGGGATTGAACTTGGGACCTTGGGCTTTCCAGGCAGGCACTTAGACTGCTGAGCTATCTCTCCAGCCCTCCTTTATCTTTTCATTTTAAGTTTTAGATCAGTTTCTCTAGATTTATGAGACAAGAAAATGCTGGCAGAAATTTGTTTTTCTGTTACATGTGTAGATTAATTCAAGGATAATTGATTTTTTATAATATTGGTCATTCTAAATATGAATGTGACTTATCTTTTTAGGTCTTTTATTTTTTCTGTCTGTCTGTCTTGTCTGTCTGTCTTTTTGAGATAGGGTCTCTTGTGTAATTTAGGCTGGCCTTGAGCTCACTTGGTATACCACGCTAGTCT
>PVKN010004720.1:0-32760 GCA_004027915.1 Capromys pilorides
ATTAAGTTGGGAGCATTAACATACTTACTCGGTGACAGAACAAGAGATTATATGTCAAAGGCAGACCTTTATTATGTATGGTTCTTGGCTCTGAGAAATACATTTAAACATTTTTAGTGGAAATCAAGAGACCGAGTAGTTTTTTTAAAAAAAGTTTTAAATGATGCAATATAAATTTCATCCATGTAAAATCACTTGGAGAAGTTAAGACCGTGGGTTAAAATGGGATGGATATTTTCTAGTTGAACCATGAGAAACCAAGTGACAGAACTAAAGATTGGGTTACAAGGGACACCCAGAGCTGTCTCCGAATGAGGTGCATGTGAATTATGAAGTAAGTTCTTTCAAAAGAGCAAAGAGCCTTTGAAATAACACACTTTTTACACATTAAGACGCAAAAGAAATGCTGCAATACCCTGCTAGTCCTTACAAATGATTTTGTCGCTATCAGTGATTATTTAATTGACTTCTAGATTATCAGACTAAAACTGATGAAGACTGGGTTTTTAGTGGTACCAGCTAGTTTTAAAAGGGTAAAAAGCCTTTTTCAGAGGCATTATCCTCCACTTCTCAAATATTGACTGAGAAAGAGCGATGGGTAGGGTTGACCCCAAGGAGAACTACAATGTAGTGGGGTTGAATCTATGAAACCAGTTTTAGTCCTGGAAATACAAGCTTTTGAGATAAGCTGAAAGAAGCATCTTTGTTATAAAAGGTGGTGTAGGTTTTTGTTTAGCTTTAGTTGATAGGTGAATCCATCATTCAGCAAATAGAGAATGGCCTAGGATGTTATCTGTGTATCTGAAAGAACAACACACTGTGAAGAAAGAATGTGAGAGACTGGGTTGAAGTAGAGGTGAGAGCATCTTGGATAGATCTTGGTTGACCTTCATGTCTGCAGCCTGGTGATCTGAAGGTCAATGAAAGTTCTGCCATGTTTAGAAAGCCTACCTTGTGAAGGAGTAAATTCAAGGATGTCATTCTTAAAATTCCCTAAAGTCAAAGTGATATGACTATGTGATCGCTGTGTCTTGGTGACCTTATTTTTTTTCCATGACATTGCCCACTCTACCTTGCACTCACTGATTTACTGAATATTTGCATGAATTGGCATTGACTGTCTACTTCCCATTAGAACAAAAGATCCGCAAGGGCAGAAACTTTTGTCTGTTTTGTTCACTGTTTTAGTTAACAGCACTTAAAACTGTGCCTGGCACATATGCAAGAAATATCTATTAGGTAAATAAGTGGGTGGGTTAAAATTAATTTTTACAATAGTTTTATTGATAGTACAATGTAAATTAAGGTCAAAATTTGTCAGATACTTTATTTTTCTGTTCACTTATTCAAAATTCGCGTTACATAATTATGGTAGTTAGGTTGGTTTCTGATTTAGGAATTAGGACTTATTTACCAATTAGTGATTCTTAGCAAGTTGATGGGACTTCAAGAGACGTATGTCTTCTAAGATAATTCTTCCATTAATATTTTCATTAATTTATAAATAATTTCCTATCAGTACTATTAAGTGATAGTTAATATTTTATGTGGGCATATTATTCTTTGTAGATTTGATTTAGGTACTTTGGTGGAAATTTGGGGACATTTCAGATTTGGGGACTGTAAATTGTAAAATATGTATTGATATATTTTTCCCTAAAGAGTTCAAGATAAGCTGTTGAAGCCCTTTTAAAAGTGGTTATAGCTGCCCTTCCTAGGACAGCTAGCATCGCTTCCTAGAAGCAAGTAGTGTTACTGCTGCCATGTTGTGTTGGTTGCAAGGAAATTCAAGCAACAATGTCAGAGGAGGGGACAGGTATGACATCTTAGTGAAAAGAATGTTAAAGAATCTGTCCTTTCCCCCTCGGCTTTTTTTAGTAGTCGTGGCATTAACATTTGGAGATTAGTACAGAAGGACCTATGATAAAAAATACATTTGCTGGGCCTGTGAAACAGCTCGGTGGACTAAGTAGCTGTGCTTAAGAGCAGAGACTGGGGTTCAATCCCCGGCACCACAGGCCCCACCCCCAGGCACGTTGAGCCAGCTCCTGAGTCTCGGCGTGGTGGCTCATGCCTGTAATCCCAGCCCTGGAGAGGCTGAAAACAGAAGGATCACCCCAAATCTGAGTTGTGTAGTGAGACCCTGTACCAAATGCATCAAAAATGTAAATAAATAAAATTAAAATTTAAATAATACACTTGCTGCCTCAGCTATTTCTGTTCCCAGCAGTACGCAGATAAACAGCTTCTTTTAAAGCATTGTTTTCGGTGCTAATAGTAGTGACCCGTCTAGATCCAGTACTGTGCTGTGCCTACCTGTCCATACTTTAATGTCCTACTTGTCATACAATGTTAATTGAATTCCTACTCAGAAAGATGAAGATTTAACTCAGTATTACTACTCCCTATTATTTCCTCCACCTTTTGCCTTTTTAAAATTTTTATGTCATGTATTCTGAATACTGTCCAAGGGTCAGTTTCACGTCCTGTAACTTTGGGCAGTATTTCTAGAGTCTCCCATGAGTAGTTACTTTATCGCCTGCGAATAGTGGCGAACCTGTGGCATCTGCGCCGCAGCCTGCTTTTTGGCGTCATGGAGAGTTCTTAAAAGGTTCGCCATCCGCTGCAACCTATCCCCAGCCTTTGTCCTCCTTTCCCATTACTGTGTCTACTCACTGCTTTGCTAAAGCTGTTAAATACTTTTGTTCTTTCTGTCCTGCAACCACAACAGAGCTTTCCCTGCTTTGTTTAAAGACTGACCCTTGGAAGCTTAATTCTAACCATAAATAAGGTTCAGTGCGAGGCCAAATATTGGGTCATTATGTTTTCTTCTGTGTGGATTATAGTCCTATGAGATTTATAACCTTACAAGTCCTTTCGTAGAGCCTTCTGGATTTTTTCTTCTCCTGTATGACTTTATTTTATCATATCTTAGTGTACTTACTCAGGCATGCCTTTTTGGCATCGTTTTGTTTTTCCTGTAGCTTGTAATTGTCTTTTTATTTTTTTCTTGTCCTGTCTCTGCACAATCTGTGTTCTTCACAAATTGTGCCTAGGTGTGGTGTTTTGTTTATTTCACTCATTTGGTAGACATTCCAGAAGATCTTTCTAAATGTAGATTTGTTTTAATTTATTCTCAAACAATAGCTTCTCTATTCTATTCTCTTTCTGAGGTTCTTCTGTTAGATACTCAGTCGTTCTTTTGGTGTCACTCTGTCTCTTGAACTTATACCTTATAGATTAAAAATCTGTGTCTTCCCTTTTTTCCCTCTATTTTCTAATTAATCTGTTTTATGTGATTTGTTTGCCCTGTAGTCTAAAGAAATGTCTATATTATTTGCCAAATGTCCACTAAATTTACTCTTGGCAATTGTCAACTGCTGAACTTTTCCAAGCTGATGGTACTGTTTGTGTTGGCAATGTATGAAGGCTTTGTTCGATTTGCATACTTTTTAACAGTTAGTATTGTGAGTCTAAATTTTGGCCATTTTGTTCTGGTTATGAGCTGATACCACATTGTGGTTTTAATTTGCATTTACCTGATGACTAAGATTGTTTTCCTTTGTTTATTGACCATTCTGATACTTTCTTTTGGGAAATATCTATCTAGATGTTTTGATCTTTGAAATAACTAGGTTTTCTTTTTTTTGTTATGGCCGGTTCAGCCTGCATTGGAGGTGGGCCTGGCACAGCATGTGGTGCCTGGGATCGAACTGCAGTCCCTGTGGTTACGCAAGCTTGCGTAAACAAGAGCTTTAGACCACTGAGCCATCTCGCTGGCCCCAACTAGGTTTTCTTAGTGTATCATAAATGTTCTTTACATACAGCAAAGCAGTATTTTGCCAGCTATCTATGTATTGTATTTTCTCCAGGTCTTTAGCAGGGCTTTTCATTTTCATATGTTTGCTTTTATTGGTATATGCTGGTGATACATAATAATTATATTCATTTTGAGGTATTTGTACATACACATCTGTATCATGGTCACCTCCCCTCCCATTTTCTTAATAGTTTATGAGGAAGAGATTTTAAGTTAGTGTAATTTAGTCAGAGTCTAATTTAGAAAAAAAAGAGTAGTTTAGTTTGTCTTCTTTGTCTCTGAAAATATCTTTGCTTATTTGAAGAACACGTTGAATTTTTCCTGTTTTCTTCTAGAATATTTTTAGTTTTTGCACTTGTTTAGAAGTATGATACACTTGAGTTAATTCTTTGTGCGTAGCTTGAGGTAAGAGTTGAAGTTCATTTGTTTCCTGTGTGGATGTTGAGCTATTCCAGAACCATTTTGTTAAAAAGGCTATTATGTCCTCATTTTGAATTACCTTGGCATCTTTGTCCAAAATTGGCCATCTGTATTTGAGTCCACTTTTGGACTTTTTGTTGTGTTCTGTGGATTTGTTTATTTGTGTATCTTTTTGCCAATCCTTGCGATGTTTTTAATTCTTTAAAATCATTTATCTGTTTGGTACAGGGTCTCGCTGTGCAGCTCAGACTTGTAATGATCCTCCTGTCTCAGCCTCCTTAGCACTGGGATTACAGGTGTGTGCCACTACACTCAGTTTCAGTGGCCCGCACAGCATGCCCGGGGCACTGGGGCAGCACAGCGGGCAGCACTAGGGATCAAACCTGGGTCCTTGCACTTGCCGAGCAGGCACTTAAACTGCCAAGTTATCTCCCCAGGCCTCTGGTGATATTTTGATTATTACTGTTTTTACACTAAGTCTTGAAGTCAGGTGTACTATAAGTTCTTGAACTTCATTCTTTCAAATTGTTTTGGATTTCCTTGTTGCTTTGCAGTTTTGTATGATTTGAAATCAGCATGGTAATTCAAATAAGATTTTGATTTGGATCACATTTAATATGTTAACTGGAGAAGAGACATTAATATTAACATTGAGAATTCTGACCATGAATGTGGTATATCTACATTTTTTTACACCTTAAATTTATCTATTTAGTAGCGTTTAGTATAAAATTCTTATCTGTTTTGTTATTAAGCCTATGCCTTTTTCAGTGTATTATAAATGGCACTTTTTCTTTTTAATTTCAAAGTTTTCATTATAATTATATAGACATTCAACCTTTTTAAATTGATGATATATATATATATATATGTTTATATATGTTTTTAAAGTACATTTAGTACAAGGTCTACAGGGTCTCATTACACAGATCAGTCTCGTAGTGATCCACCTATTTTTAGCCTCCCAAGTGATGGGATTAGAGGCACGTGTAACCACACCAACTCTCAATCACTTCTCAACGTGCCCTGGGAGTAGGGTCAGCATGGCACACTGGGATCCAACCCCAACTTTACGTATATTGTGATCTGAAAATTTATCAGTCTGATAGTTTTTGTTTCTTAGTGTTTTTGCATACATAGTCACATCATTCACAAATAGAGACTTGTTCTTTTCCCCTAATGTACTTATTTTTGCTTAATTTTCTTGCTCTTCTGTACTAGCTGGAACCTCAGTACAGTGTTAAAGTGCTAAGACCTAATATTTTTGTTTGTTTCTAATAATAGGAGAAAACATTCCGTCTTTTCCCAATAAACACGATGCTGGCTGTAGGTTTTCCTAGATGTGCTTGAGTAGATTCAGTAAGTTCCCTCATACCCTTTTATGCTGAACATTTACCATGATTGGTGGTCTATCTTTTGCCAGTCCTTTCCCATATTATTGAATTTATTACTTGATTTTTGTTTGATTCTGTTAATGTGCTATGAACTACACCGATTGAATTTTGAAACTTCAACCTGAGATAAATACCACTTGGTCAATATATACCTTTTTTATATATTGTTATGATTTTGCTCAGAATTTTTGCTTCTATGTTCATGAATGTGTCTACAATTTTCCTTTTTCATAATTATCAGATTTTAGTTTGGAAGCAGTGCTGAACTCATAATTGAGTAGAAAGATGTTCCATAACCTTCAATTTCTGGAATATTTATATGAGGTTCTTTTTTATATGCTTGATAGAATTTTACCAGTAAAATTATCTGAACTTACCATTTTCTTTATTAGATTTTTAGTTACAAATTGTATTTCATTAATGGACTTAGGTCCTTGTAAGATGACCCATATCTTATAATTTGCATTTCTGGAGAGTTGGTTTTGTTTTTTTTTTTTTGGTTTTTGTTTTTTTTTTTTTTATCTTGCTTCATTTAGGTTTATTAGTATAAGGTATTTATTTATTTAGTATCTTAGGGAAGGGTCTACAGAGTGTTCAGGGTCTCACTACTAGATGGGACTCATAGTGACCCACCTGTTTACAGCCGCCCAAGAGCTGGGATTACAGGCGCCCACCACCACACCCATTCTCAATTGCCCTCTCAGCACATCCCTGGGTGCGAGGCAGGCACGGCAGGCCCCAGGGATTGAACCCCTCTCCCCTGTGCCCTCTTGCAGGCAATTTAATTCACTGAGCTGTTTAGCCAGCTGAGCATATTTATTTTATAATAATTGCTTCAATGTCTTTGTGTACCATTGTATAAGGTTGTCATTTCTGAGTCTTCTTCTATTGACTGGTTTTTCTCTTGGTTATGAGCCACATTTCCCTCTATAGATCTACATCTTCTAATAATTTTTAAATTGAATATCAAATATTGTGAATATTACATTGACAACTGCTGGACTTTGTTTTGTTCCTTTAAAGAGTGTTAGATTTTGTTCTAATAGGCAGTGAAGTTATTTATCATTCAGAAATCTAGTATAGCTTTACTTTAATACTATAGCTTAGCTTCAGTAATTAGATATTACTCTTTCGTGTTCTCTTCTCTTTGACTGGTAGGAAGTTGAAATTTTGCTTCCCCTTGTGAAATCAAGGCATCATTTAGCTTACAGCTTCTTGGTGTTCTTTTCTTAGAAACTGTTCTTTCCTTGGTGTCACATAGTTCCACATGCAGCTTGATATTTGGCCAAGATTGTGATAATTTCCATGTAGATTTTTTAAGCTTTTATTCTGGGTAGCTGTTTTTCCATTCCAGTATTCTGTGTCAAAATTTTTAGCCACCTCAGCTTTCTTGCCTTTTCAGTTCTGATCTCCACCTTCTCAGCTGTTCTATAGACCTTTATTTGAGTTCCACTTCCCTGCACCTGTGGTTTGGAAATTGCCTGCACACAAAAAGCAGGGGCAGTCCAGAGCTCAACCAACTGGCCTTTCTCTCTCAGCATTACAGTCTTCTGCTGCTTGTAGTCTAATATCTGAAAACAGTCATTGCATATGTTTGTCCAGTTTCTAGTTGTTAATGGCAGGTGAGAAATCTAAATCTTCTGCCTCCTTTCTCACCTAGTATGTCCATTTGTTTTATAAACACTACTATCATTATTAAAGAGAATTTTTCTCTTTGGTTGCTCTCATTTCTACATAAAATTTGTACTAGATGAGTTTCACATAGGCAATTGGGGTAGGAATATACACAATAAGCTTTGCTAGGGAAGACCTGTTAGGGTGTGAAAGGCTCTCCAAATGCCATAATGAGAAACGTTTTAATTCTGGCTGCTAAGTATGAGGATGACAAAGGAATGCTAACCAGATTGTCCTGTATCCGACCTTCAGTTGCCTCCTTGTTTGGGTTAATTTCTTCTTTCCCGTTGCACTGTGATTCTTTCTTGGTGTCCAGCTTTTGCCTCCTCCACAACATCCTCAGAGCTTGTTCTAGGTCGCTGGCTCTCCTTCTACTCAGCTATTTGAGTGTACTACTAATAGTTATTGGCTTAGAAAAAGTACGTGGATGTATAGTTACATATTGATCTCAAAATGGGATTAGAAATAACAATAAATAGAAGACATTTTCTGAATGCCTCTTATTATATGTCCTCCACTTTGAGGACTGTTGTCTCTGGTGATTTCCTCCATCAACTTGCTAAGTTTCATTCATCTAGAAAATTTACTTTAACTCCTGTTTTTTTTTAAAAAAAAAAAAATTCCTTCTGTAATTGTGGCTTTATTTTTTATGTATTTAGTACAGGGTGTACAGGGTCTCACTACACGGATCAGACTCATAGTGGTCCTCCTGTTTTCAGCCTCCAAAGCGCTGGGATTATAGGTAGGTACCACCAAGCTTAGTCTCAATTGCTGTCTCAGCATGACCTGGGGGCGGGACTGGCACAACACTCACCACCCTGATCCCTGTATCTGCCTAAGCAGGTGCTTTAGTCCCCTGAGCTATCTGACCAGTCCATATGGCTTTATTTTTATTTCAGTAGTACCTGATAAAAGACTGAAGGCAGATATTTTTGATGAATTTGCCAGTTTGCAGTTCATTTTGCCTTTCTGATGGGGGCTGAAGGATTGCATCTTGAAGATCACTTATTACTTGCAAGAAGTTTTCTTTATGCAGCAGTTCTTAAATTTAGATGTATCAGGACAAATGTGAACCAACGAAGTGATCTGGAAATTTCACCAGAAACAAAGAAAATTTAAGAACAGGTACATTGGAGAAGTGTGGATGTCATAAAAAAAGATATATTGCCCTAAGTATTCCATGTTCTTTCATTTGGGGACCATACAGCTTTCTGGGAAAGGGCCATCAATGTAGAAAGAAAACTCATTCAATGCCTGTAACACCTGGCTATCTAAGTTCAGTCACATTCTAGATTCTCATACTTTTAATGCCACATCATCTGTAAAGCTAATAGCTATATTATGTAAGCTGCAAAAACATGAGAAAACTAATTGGACATAATGTTGGGAACGTTAGCCAATTGATTTTTTTTAAGGACAACAAATTAAAAAAGTAAATACACTATAAAACTCTTCACAGGAGGTTCCCATGTCTGACAAACTAAAAGAACAAATTCTACATGCAAATGAATCATTACATCCTTGATTGAATCTTGTTGGATACTCCAGCTTACTCACTGTTGTGTGTTTTTGATGGGAACAGGAAGTAAAAAAGCACAACCTATGATTTTTTTTTCTTTCAGCGAAGCTCAGCCAGTCTTTTAATGTTACTCACTGAGACTCTGGTCGCTAGGGTAAATGACTCAGGTATCTATTGCTGCTTAACTGTTTTTAAGGGGGACTTTCCCCCATGTTCTCCCCTTCCCAAAATAGCTAATTATATACTGGAAGTTTCAGTACATTGTTCGGAGTTTGTGAAGTCAGCATATTTCTGGAAGCTCACTGTGAATGTAGTTCTTAGCTGTGCTGATGCTTTTGTTTCTTCATCTCTGCAGCTAGCACTGTACTGTAAGGACACAATTCTATCGCTATTTTTTTCCCCTCACATTTGATGTGGTAGTTTGCATACAGCTGCAGAGTAGACAGTTACCTTTGAAAGAAACATTTGGCCGCTCTAATTTGATTAAAGAAAACCACCTCAATCATTTGTAGACTGAGAACGTTTTCATTTTAACTTGGCAGTAGGAGTTGGGAATGTACTCATTGCCCTTAGATATGTAAGGGCGAGTTGTTAGGAAACAAAACCAACTGCTTGAATAAAAACACTTTGCATATTTCTCTTTTGGAGACAAACAGTATAAAATTAATTCTTTTTCCTTTCCCTCCTAAATTACCTCCAGTCTTGATTTTCATGTCTATCTCCTTTTTATGGTTGCTTAGTCATTCCGATGGATTCTGACAGGTATAGATTGCTTCCCTAAAATAATTTGGGAACACTTTGAGTCCTTAAAACTTAAAAGTTTTACATAGTAATAAAATCTCTCCCGAATCAGACATGACTGTCCATTACATATGCTTTCTTGGCCACTGTTAGGGAAGTTTAAAAAGAAGTTAGATCCTGGGTACATAGATCAAGGTTGTGAATTGAGTTGTAGCTTACGCAGAAAAAAATCCTTGCCTGTCAGAAGCCTGCAGTCCTGGAGCGAGGCAGTTAACTCACATATGTGGACTTGGTTTCTGAGACAGAAGATCTTAGTTGTAAGATCAGTTAGTAAGTGTAAAGAGTCAGACTATATTCTGTTGATTGTGGGTTAGCATCAACTACATATATATTATTATTAAAAATCACTGATTAATATCTGTAGGATAAACCATGAAAAGTTCATGAACCATAGTTCAGTAAGTCATATATATCGCACTTTCAAATGTTTAAGTGTGAACATTTTTTTTTTGTGGGACTAGGGTTCTAACTCACGACCTTGCACTTGCCAGGCAGCCACTTGTGCCATGGAGCTATCTCCCCAGCCACAACATTTATTTTTTATTATTTTATTTTTTATATTTTTAGTACAAGGTCTACAATTTTCACTACACAGATCCTACTGGCAGTGATTCTCTTGTTTTTCAGCGTCCCAAGTGCTGGGATTACAGGCATGGGCCACCACGCCCAGTCTCAATTGCTGTCTCAGCGTGCCCTGGGGGTGGGACCTGCGAGGCAGGCCTGGGGGTGGAACCCTGGCCCCTGCATCTGCCTAAAAAAGTGCTTTAATCTGATGAGCTATCTAACCAGCCCTGAGCATTTAAATAAGAGGTTGAAAGGTAGGCATGGGGCCCTGCAACTAACAAGCACATTATTATTTCTTGATCGTTGAATATTATTGGTTTCCTAAGAATGGAGGTCGAAAAGAAGTTCACATTCTCATTCTGCTGCATATCTGTTACTTGGCTACTGTTCCTCCCATTTTCAGTTTCTTTACCTGTGATAGGACGTACTTTAATCAATGTCTCTAGAGTTGGGTCTCTGTACTCAGCAAATGTTTAGGTGATGTGAGGGCTTCCTCTTCCTCTCCTTGATGCTACACCCCACAGGAATGTTTTGAAGGGGAGTAGCTTTGTTCTCAGTGTGCAACACAGACTTGAGATTCTACTCTCACAGGCAGGAATCTGTGCTGCCTGCTGAGGTTTTCTCTAGTTAAACATGACACTGTATCAGGTAACAGCGCCCAGAATGGTCATCAAGCATTTGGATCTGTTAATAAAAGTTAGCTGATGGAGCTGTACTATCATTTTGATCTCAAAATTTATGCACTGGAAGTTGCTGTAGTCTTTGGCTGGATATCAGAGACCAAGCAGGAATTTTTTTGGTTTTACGCACAGCAGTGTCGTCTCAGTATACAAGGATAGTAAGAGACAAGATTGCTAAAAGCATCGACCACATTAAAGTTTGAGGTGAGCACTGAAGATTTCTAGTAGAAATAGCTTTTGCAACAATAGATGAGTCCCAGGCTAGTTCACATTTAGTTATATAAATGAGTAATAGAGGATGAATAAAATATTGCTGACAGTAATGCTTGCTCTTTCTGTTTTGTTTGGTTACTATATCAGATACAGTTTAAACAATTAAATGCAGCCAGGCTGGGTGATGCACACCTGTAATCCTAGTACTCCAGAAAGCTAAAGCAGGAAAAGTTGTGCACAAGTTCAAACCCAGGCTGGGATTTAGTGAGATTTTTTTCTCAAAATTTAAAAAAAAATAGTTGGTGGGTGCTGGAAATGTAGTTCAGTGAGAAGGGGCTGGGTTCGATTCCCAGTACTACAAAAGCAAAAAGAAAAAATCCTAGTGAGTGAGGAAAAGTTGATTTCATTTGAATAAGGTAGGATCTTTGCAGGAAAATGTTAGGTATTAATTATTTATGTCACCTCAGAGTTTCTTTTTTCCTCAATAAAGTATTGGCATGATTTTTCATGTCATTTGGTTTTCTAAGAAGTACTGCTCAATTCTGTCTTATGTACTATTACTGTCTCCAAGTTTATCTAGGGTTACTGCTAACGTAGGTAACTAATCATTTGAAGTCGTTGAAACTTAGGTTTTTGTAGTTAAATTTGGGGAAGATAGTCTGAGAACAAAGTTTTGTGTTTTAAAATGTGTGAGGGCTGAGGAGATAGCTTGGTGGCTAAGCAAGTGCAAAGACCCGGGCTCAATCCCTAGTATTCATGCTGTGCCATCCCAGGCATGCATGCAGGCCCTGAAACCGGACATGGTGGCACACACCTGTAGTCCCAGGGCTGGGTAGGCTGAGACAGGACAATCAACCTGAGCTGCATAGCGAGACCCTACATCAACAAAAAAAAAAAATAAAATATATAAAAATGTCATTTTTTTCCTTCATGACAATTGTGTACTTAAACACTGTTTTCACAGGAATAGAAAGGGAATCTTCAGCTTTGGTCTTCTCATTTTGTAGATAGAGTAACAGACAATTTAAATAACTTGCTCAAGGTCAGCTGTCTAGCAGAGACAAGACTGGATGACTCACAAGTGTGAATGCCTCTGTTTTATACTTTGTCTGATACTGCAAGTTTTTTAATCATGCAAGAATCATTGGGATTTAACTCTTGTCAAGGCCTGTTTAGCAGACTGAATCCAAATAAAGTGTATGCTGGCAGAGCACATGGAGGAAGAAACTATCTTGTCTTCTCTTACTGAAAACTAGAGCTGAAATTGCTTCGTTATGACTTTCTTTAGGTGCTGGGGGTTAGAACCCAGGCCCTCAAGCATGCTAAGCATTTCTCCACTCCAGCCTACGCTCCAAACAGCTTGCCCCAAGACCTGCACCTGGAATTTAGACTGCTAAGTGGCAATGTTACCCTGTGCTGCTCCTCAGCTTGGTGGCACTCAGGTTTCTGTAGCCTACCTGAGCCAATGAGAAAGGGAAGGAAGAGTGTCAGGTCACAGGAAGTAGGCTCACCTTTGAGTCTCACACCAGAAGTGCTGACAGCAGCGGTGCATCTGCTTCTGATGACTCAGCTTTTCCTGGTTTCTCTTTGCAGCCACGCTGGCTTATGGTATCAGATGACCTTCATCCAGACTGCAGGGTTTCACAGAACCTTTGGTTCCTTCCTCATTAAAAGTTTGCAGCCATTTTTTTCTGTTTGAGCTTTTTTTGTTATTATTAATGATAGTAAGGATGAACCATTATAGTCTGCAGTGGATTAAATACCTTTTATTCATAAAATATTTACAGCCCGAGAAAGTAACTTTGGCCCTGGACTAAAACTAAGTGTATCTCTCAAATCAAGGTAGTCCTGCAGTGATCCATTTAGACTTTTTATTGTTTGTCTATACTTAAAAGGCAGAATTGGAAGGAAGTGGAGTTCAACTGTAATTACAGTGTTTGCTATTTCAATTTTGGGAATGGCCAGGAGGAAGAAGGGACAGTGTTGGTAATCATTAAAAAACTTATAGAGCAACTTGCTATTTTGTATCTTGCTTTGATATATTTGTTAACATTTATATTTTATTAAGAAAATTCAGAACCAATGGTTTATAGTGAAGAATTAGCTGATGTATCTTGTGGCAAAATAAGGCTGTATTTAAAATGCAAGCATTTATTATTAAATGTGCTTATGTTTTCATCCTTACAGGAACCTCTAAATTACAAGAATTTCTAGCCCTTTAACTACTTCCAAATAATAAAAGTAAAAAATCCCTACGGAAAACATAGCCCTGACCTTTTAGCACATGTAATCCAAATGAGAAATTTCACTTTGAAGTGGAGTCTTTTTACATAATCATACTGAAAATATGCAGTGATACATATTCCTTTGAATGTCTTTCATTGAGAAACACAGTTTTGTTTATCTGAATATCCTCCCAGCTGAAAATGGATTATGTTCTGGTCGTGAATCTAACCACCCAACCTCAAAATACTTGAGAAATTACAGCAACAGCTTTATTGTGAAGCTTTATTCTTCTAATCTGATGTTGTACGAGTTCGCACTGTTGGAAAAGTGGACACAAAATTTCACGGAAGTGATTATTGAAAAAGCAATGGTTGAAGATAAACAGAATTTATAAATCAATTCAGTGTTTACCAGGCAGAATAATGCCCAATTAGTAGTGTCAGTCGCTTCAGATGCCGCTGTAGCATCACTGCTAAACTCTGTGGCAAACTGTCTGTTGAATTATAGCTTTCTGAAGCATCACAGATCAAAAAGTATGAGGAGCATAACCAGTAGAGATAAAAATAAATTGAAACCCTTCTTTTCTATGAGTTCTTTGGGTTGCTGCCTTAGAAATCTGAGAATTGGTAGCGTAGGCTTGACGCGGCAAGCAGTCGAGGCTGCCTCGAAGCATAAAAGCTGGTAGTCGGATTCATGCTGTCTTTTTACTTGTCTCCCGCTCATTTGGTGAGCATTCTACAGATAGAAAAGAGAAAGTTCTACTTAGCTACCACTACGAGAAAAAGATATATATGAGGTAAGCCCCACCCAATATCACAGAATTAGAATATGATAAAATGCATTTAACGTTACAGCACTAATTTAACTGTATGTTGTTGAGGGGCTATGTTGTTGAATACTGAGAAGATTCAATAAAATCCTGGTAAAATGACAGTTATGAATGACTGCATCTGTTTCTAGAAAGTCAAAGTAAATAAAATTGTAACTTGGTTGTACAAGTTGACTATCACATGATAGAACTGTTTCTGTCATTTCTGTTGGAATAATCAGTTTTAGTTTTAAGTTTTTACTTCTCACGTTCATTTATGAAGGGAAAAGTTAGAAAATTGAGATAGTAAAAGGCAAGCAGAAAATTTAGATAAAAAGTAAAATAATAAAAGCTAAAATATTTAGAAGATTATTCAGGAAGTAGATAAAAAGAATACAAAAAGATGAAAAATGGAGATCATATGTTAAGAACAAATGATTTCTTAAGGCTAAAATATCACTGAAAGACAATGGCAACCTTGATTCTGAGTATCTATGCATAGACTCAACAAATAAATGGAGTTCAAAGGGGACAATATAGACCTGAAAGAGTAAGGGAGTGATAAGAAATAAAATTAGTTGGGCTTCTCTACAACTTCAGTGTAATTTGTCTTAAGTTTTTGATCTTTGCTAAAACTTAAATCAACCTGCATTTGTGTTTGCTTCCTGTTATGTCTTTTGTGGAAAACATAAGGTCTTGCTTTCTTCCAGCCTTTGGTCTTCCCGTAGAAAAATATGGTTAGGAATTGTGATTCACATATCAACAGGAGTTTTTCTGCCTGTTCCACGTGTTTCAGAATTTCTGTTGGTTTTTATTGTTGATGTTAGTGTACATGGCATGCTGTGCCCGTTATCTGGTTACGCAGACATTTTTGTCATGTTATATTAAAGTATGAACTTAACTACTTTAAACACGTGGACTATGCTAATTGGTAACCACTTTAGGGAACAGTCCTACCTACACAGGGACCCATGCATATCCATTATGCGTTTAGTTACATATTTTCTGTAAAGATGATAATAAAGTGGTAAGGAGTGAAAGAAGTGAGGGCATGGTGGGAACAACCACTAAAAACAAAGGGTTGCTTCAGAGCCTGTAATTGCTGCCCTTGAACTGAGGCATTTTTGACAGTCATAGATACATTTGAAAAACACTTTGCTGAATTCTGGGCAACTTTGGAACATACTTAAGTGTACAATTCACTGATTCTTAGTACATGTACATTATCATCCCAAACCTCTATCCATCTCCAGAATTTTTCCATCATCCCAAACTGGAAATTTCTACCCATTACACAGTGACTTATGTGACCCCTACAGGAAAATAGATTTTTAAATATATTCTGAGGGTTAGAAATAATTTTATAAGTGTTCTATATGAGACAGAAAAAAAGGATTGATGTAATAGAAACCCACTAAAGCTTGATCAAAGTGGGATCTTATGGTGTGGGAACAGTACTCTGTGATACTGTATACATGTGGCCTTCTAGACCCAGGCTTCTGGACTCCAGGAGACTGAGTGCCTGCTGTCTATCTTGCACCATGCATTGCCCTGGAATTTTCTCCTACCACTCCCTCTACCTCCTCTTTCTCTCTGCTCCAGTGTGCATTTCCTCGTAATGTTCTCTTTCATGGGGCCATTGAGGTCTCCTCATCAAGAGGCTCCACACTGATGTATCATAATTGCTCTTTCTTGTTCTGTTTGAGGTAGGCAGTTATGAGAAGAGCCTATGTCCGAAAACAAGTGACCTTTACTCTTTGGTTGAGAAAATTGGTGGTTAAAAAGATTCATTAACATTTGATTCTTTGTTTCCTTAAGGTGTGAGTCTTTAACAAGCAAAATGCCACATTTGTTGTGAAAATATAGCTTTAGTATTATACTTACTTTGAGATTCGATTATGCATTTTAAAGCTATGTATGTGTTATTAGGTGGGTTTAAAGCTACCCACTTTAAACCTACCTAGTATTTTGTTTTGTCTCTGGTCACATGTTATCCTCTCCAGCTTTCAGCTGCAGCCCATCTTTAGAACACAGAAGTTCATGAAGAGTGGGTTGTATGGACGAGCATTGCCAGGTCTTGGCCACAGCGATGCCTTGATTTTGGTGGAAAAGTCGTGCTTTTTTGAGCAAAAAGTTGGAACATCATGATAGAAAATGGATTTTTATTTTAAACCATTGAGCAGAAATGCTATTTGGCTTTTTTAATGGCTAGAAGACAGCTTACATATAATTAATGCTCTAGCCAATCCTTCTACCAACAAACTCCAGAGCAGAGTCCCTTTGATCCTAAATGAATTGGGCCAAGGGAAGTGGCAGCATGGTTGGGATAGTTGGGTGGCACTACATGGCTCAGTCTCCTGCTGGCTCTCTGTTTAGCCATACCGCTCTTCAGTGTGCCTGCTTCAGAAGCCTACGTTACATGACCAGTTTTCTTCCGTTGGGACATTAAGCACTTTGACTCAAAAGAAAGGGTAATATGTTAACTAAATCATGGTCTTTCAGAGTTAATGGTCTTTTCTTCTGTTGAGTTGTTCAGCCTGAGCCTGAGCTGTACTACATGACCAGTATTTGTGCCATAAGAGCGTATTATAGCAGTGGTCCTGAACCATCAGTGATTTTGTCCCCCAGTGGACATTTGACAATTTTTGAACATTTTCCTGTTATACCTGAGGGTGGAGTGGGATATTACTATTATTGTCCAGTAAATAGAGACTGTGGATGCTTTTTAGTAGACTACAGTTACCAGGGCAGCTTTCCACAGCAAACAGTTCAAAATTTTGATAGTGCCAGGGCTTATAAACTGTGTCGTAAAAGGGCATTACTTAATATAAATAGCTAGAAGTCAAAAATAAAGGTTTGTGGTATAAGTTGGGTCAAATTCAATACATAGGCCCATCCATCTAGTATTAATAAGATAATATTCGTATACTCAGCATCCCCTGTATTAGCTCTTGGCATGACTATTAGTGAATGAGGAGAGAAACACTTAGCATAGGGTTACTATATATTTTTTGATTGCTTAGCTGATGGCAGAATGAGACGGCTGAGGTGGATAGTTAAGACTGACTGTTAGAAAATTTGGGGTTTCCTTAGTGTGTTGTTGCAAACTGGAACACAGCAATACTTGTACCTAGAATTTTGAACCCTCAGGAAACAGGCTTTTTAAAAAGATTAATCATCATGAGGTCTCCGGAGTGGGATGGCTCGGTGATGACAAGGCCTTCGAAGACAAGCATAAGTGAGGAGAGTTCAAGGCTATTTGGCCAATGGACACAAATTGGTTCTTGCTCCAAATTACGGTTTTGTTGTGACTCTTTGTGTTTTGTTGTACTGTGTATCGTGATGGTTGGTGTATTGTGTCTTATAGTTTTCCTTCTAATGCTTCCACTTATAAAATAGCATTAATGTACATCAGATAATTAAAATAATCAGTAAGGAAGTGACTATTATGATAAATTAAAAATATTAATCTGTGAGTGTAGTAGATGCTTTTACAGGGTAAAGCTGTAACTTGTTTTCATCTCACCCAGACTTGCAACTCTGAAATTACTTTCTCTTCTACTTAATGTGCTCTGCTATTAACCAAGTCTGATCATTTCCTTTTAGGTGCCCAGTTTTTTTTTTTTTTTCCATTGTCATTGTTACCGTACTATTTCAAAATTCCTTTAGAGCTGTATGACTAACTTCTGTTAGTCTTTTCCCCCCCTAACTGTCTTCTAGCATGTATCACACCTTCCTTTCATGCCATGCAATATATTTTCAAAAATGTAGTATCTGCCACCTCAAGTCCAGACCTTTCTTGTGATCCTGTAGTCTGGATCTGCCTTTCAGCGTTCATCGTCCTGAGAACATCCTCTGCTTGGCTCTGAGCAGACAAGGCTTGCTTTCTCCAGTTAGCCTGTGCCTGTGGCTTCCCTCCGTGGTTTGCTGCTGTTCTTCTTACCCATTTAATAAGCACTCATCTTCAAAGTTCAGCTCGCCACGCATCAGCTCCTGAGAGCACTTCTGGAAATTTTAGTGCTAACAGTGCTTACTCCTTGAGCAGTTGTGTCACCTAGCTTAGCTCTGTAAATTATCTTCTCCATTGCCAATGGTTGCTGCATGCCTTCTTTCTTCAACTACAGTGACTGAAGCACCTTGTGAGCAGAATTCACACGTGTGTGTGTGTATGTGTGTGTGTGTAGCACAGTGACAACCACATTGCAGGTATTTTAATATGTGCTTGTTTCATAATGTAGTATACTTATTAAAAAATTACATTGGCACTATATCCACAAATGCAATAACACTTATAACCTTGCAAGAAAACTTTAAAAACTAATTACTGCTAGTCATCTGGGATTGAATGGGACATGCATGTTTTTAAAATTATATAAGAAGATACACATTATGAGTTGTCTTTTCCCTCTAGAGTAGTAATAATCAACTGAGAGGAAATTTTGTACTCAGAGGATATTTGGCAACATCTGCTAGTGTTTTGGGTTGCCAGAAGTAGAGAGATGAACTGGTATCTAGTGAGGAGAGGCTGGGGAAGATCTGTGTGTACTGCCCAGGACATTACCCACAACAGAGCTATTGCAGCCTCAGAATGAGAGTGCCAAGGTTGGGGAATCCTCATGTATAGCTCTGTGTGGGCACCACCATTAACATACTTTACCACCTACCAGAATGAGAACATGCAAAAACAGAGCACATTTTTATATAGAGGAAATGATCGCACATTATAAACTTCTAACCAGTGGGAACGCAGCTCTGTACACAAGCCAGGAAAGTCTCGACAGTTAAAAAGATGCGTGTTAGCTGCTTGTGTAATAAACTGGCACTTTATGTCTTTAGCCTGGCTTTGTTAGTAGTGGATGATGAGCAGAGAACTCTCTTACTGCTGAATGCATGCAGTCCGTGATTTTAGAAAATGAGAGCCATTTGCTAACCCAGAAAAATATATTGAAATTTGAGGGTAAGTTTTTAATAGCGTGGCACTGCTCCAAGGGGAATGATAGCTGTGTTAGTATATTGAAACATGCACACAGCTGTTTTTCCGACCATTCCGAAAGCTTCTCTGGAGAATACTTGACAATTTTTAAGGTGTGACAGTAGTGTGCATCCTTCCTGAACTTAATTTTGGTAAATGCCCTTGCTGCATTCAGTGGCAGAGTGGTATCTTGGAGAGAACAGGCCACAGAGTGATCCTGGGCAGGTCACCTTAACCATTTCCTGCCTCAATTTTCCTGGTGTCAAAAGGGAGGACTGACGCTTAATGGCCTCCAGCTGTAAGATTCGATGTTCCTAGAATTTCAGTTTCAAATAGTAGGAGGTTATGTAAAGTCATTTATGAAAGAATATTTGAAGACAATAATTATGTAATTTTGATTCTTAGATCCTTTTCAAGGTGTAGTTTCAAAAGAAGGGAGTTTCTTTTATAAGTAAAAGTTGTCCCCATTCCCTCAGCAAAATAGTGAAATTTATAGCCAATTCAAGAATGTTGCCATTAGCTAATTTTGAAAAATTTTCTCCATTTCCTTTATATATTTATACGTGAATATGGAGAAAATATTTTAGTGATAACACTCTTTTCTCCCCACACAGTTTGTCTTAGCCTTGATGCTTCTGGCTCTGAGATATTTTCTGTTTGTGAAGGTAATATATATTTGGGACCTCTGTTACCACTTACTAAGTATTGGGCTTAGAACAAAGTGATGAAACATTCACATTTGGTGGATAGAAAATTAAATGGAGACTTGATAATTTTTTCCTTCCCATTCCTCCAAATGGCACTTTGCATGTATGCAATAATGGAGGTAAAGATGTATCCTAGCTAAACACAGTGGCACATGCATGTAATCCTAGCAGTCGGGAGGCTGAGACAAAAGAATGCCTTCAGTTTGAGGCCAGCCCAGATTACATAGTGAGTTCAAGACCAGCCTGGGCTACATATACATAGCAAGACCTTGTTTAAAAAAAAAAAAAATATATATATATATATATATATATATATATATATATATACACACACATATATATGTATGTATCCCAATAAATGACACTTGTAGAGACAGGGTTGGTTCTTGCATATTGCATATTATGATTTCCGTGAAATCTATTCCTGGGTATGGGTAATGGGATTATGTGAGTTGAAGGTGTTTTTGAGGTGGACCCAAAGATGCTAAAGGAGTCCTGCTCTAGTGCGGTTCCACTTCCCAGAATTAATATTGCTGCGTGGACTAGCAGGATGTGGCATAGGTCAGGTTAATGAAACAGTGCCCCTGGGAACTTTTCATAGAGCAGAGGTTGATTGAGCACCTCCTGAGTACAAAGTGCTTGGTATAAACAAAATCCACTGCGGGAAGTCAAAGTGCATACTGCTCTGTTCCTGCTTTCAGTGACTTTCAGAGCAACAGAGAGACCTATGCAGACTATTATAATACAAAGACTAAAGTAAAAACACTGTTCAGAGATACAACTATAATTCTAGGTCAGTTCAGAAGAAAATATTACATGCAACTTGATGGAGCAAATAACATGAGCTTCACAGAGGAGGTGAATGATTTGAAGAGTCACCCTGATACAAATGAATGACAGATGTGTGACAGGAGGCTGAAGTGTTGAATCCACCAAAGGGTAAAAGGAAGAGAAAGAACGGAGAAGTGCCCAAGAGATGGGATCAGAATGATAGGGTAGATAAACCTACTCGAAATGAGAATCTAAGGACTGCCAAAGTAGGAGCTAGAGAGAGCTCTGGAGAGCTTCATTAGAGAGAGAAACAGAAAAAAATGGTGGCCTAACTTACGCTTAAACCTTTGGAATGAGAAGAATGGTTGAATATAAAAAAGAGTTGCGCGCGAGCACTGGCCATCATGGTGTCTTGTTGGTTGTGTGCCTGAACAGAGCTGAAGCTCCATCAGGGCGGCGCACTGCGCTTAGAAGAAAAAGAGCAGGCTGGTCTGATCACAGTGAATTTATATTTGAATATGTTCAGTTGTATATGTTTTCAAGAAATAGACAAGGTAGGTTTATGGCTGATAGAGAGGAATTTGAGAGCTTCAGAGAGGTCCCCAGAAAACCTATGACATTCTTGGAGGGGAGGCACACCGATCTTTTTGAGTCCCGCATTGGGCATATCATTGTTGTACATTATTTGTCCCACTATAGGAGAGAAACGACAGATGGCCAGTGTGAATACTGAGCAACTAACTAGGCTCTGTCATCAGCAAAGCAGTACGTTCACACTCACCAGTTTTCTTAATACGTATGGTTCAAGTTGTGCCGTAGACCCAGTTGCCGTCCATCTGTGGTTACTGCCACAGTGGACCCTATTAATAATGGACTGAGTAAGAACTCTTACATTTTGAGAAAAAGAACAAACAATATTAGAACCTGAGGCTACTAACATTTAGGATTGAAGGAGGAAAAAAAACAGGAAGACAGAGACAGCAGAGGGAGACGGAGAAATAGAAGCCAACCCTAGGGCAGCAGTAGAAGAGAGGATGAATTTTCAGGAGGAGGTTTCACACTGAGGCATCTGAGGCTCTGCCAGGGAGCTGGGGAGACTGATGGCTGCATTTAGTACTGCTGTCCTCCTGAGAGACAGGGCTGGAGAAGAGAGAGGGAGGAAGATAACTAAAGAACTGAGAAAATGGGGCACAAAGTAGATGATACACAGCGGGAGATTGGAATACGGCTGGTAGAATGACAAACTGAGTTAAAATTGTTTTTTCTTTGTTGTTTTTTTTTAGGGAAGTGTCTACAGGATGTTCAGAGTTTAACTACTAGATAGACTCATAGCAATCTGCCTGTTTACAGCCTCCCAAGAGCTGGGATTACAGGAGCACGCTATCACACCCATGTCAGTTGCTATCTCAGCGCATCTTGGGGGTAGGAGCGGGGCCAGAACAGTAGACCCCAGGGACTGAACCCCCAGCCCCTGCGCCTGCTTGCAGGCTCTTTAATCCACTAAGCTATTTGGCATTTGGCGGCCCTTCTTTTCTTTTTTTTTTTATGCTTTTGTTACGCAAAGGATACATGAGGGGTGTAAGGAGCCAGATGGAGAGAGAATGGGAAAGAGCAAACAGAAGTGAGGATTTAGAAGAGTGTGGGGGGTACATTCAGGATGGAGAGAAAACTTTCTTATGCACCCTAAGGAACAGAATACCCAGAGAAGGGACAAATGGCTTTTCTAATTTTTTTTTCACAGCAAGAGGAATGGGGAGGCTGAAGACAGGAAGGTCACTACAAGTCTAAACTGTGTAGCAAGACCCTGTGTTGAAAGAATAAAAAGAAAACGGCCAGTGAGGCCAGGGAGATAGCTCAGTAAAATAAGCACTTTCCTGGCAAGCACAGGGTCCTGAGTTCAATATCCAGTAGCAGAAAGAAAGGAGAGAGTGGGGAGAGGGAGGGAGGGAGAGAGAGAAGAAAGGAAAAGAACAAAAAAGAAAAGGGCCAGCCAAATAGCTTGGAGGGGTTGGTTCAATCCCTGGCCCTGCCCCCTGGGGCATGCTGAGATGGCAATTGAGACTGGGCGTGGTGGTGCACCCCTATAATCCCAGTTCTTGGGAGGCTGTAAACAGGCGGATCACTGTGAATCCAATCTAGTAGTGATGCCCTGAACACCCTGGAGACCCTTCCCTAAAATTCAAGAAAAGAAAAGAGGTACCCGGAATTAGTCAGAGAGGGTAAAGGAAAAGAAAGCTGGGTGTTAGAGCCAAGAAAATGGCCTGGAGAGTGGCTCTCCTAAGAGACAGAGTGTGTAGATGAGTCTAAAATGTTCTACACGCTTAGAGTCTCATAGCTCCAAAAAAGATCCTCGCTCATTCATCAAGAACGAAAGTCTTCATGGGGTGCTAAAGGCATGCATCAAGGGAAGCCTAACATTTTGAAAGCACAACTATAATACAGAAAATAAAAACTAAAGTTGTGTCATCTTTAGCTCACAGCTAATCTTTAAGAACTTAAGATGCGCCAATTCCTAAAGGAAATCGTTCTTCCTTAGCAACCTTACAGTATATAGATGAATTTATCCAAATATAATTTTCTTGCTCTTGGGAGGATGTAAACAGGCAGATCACTAGGAGTCCAATCTAGTAATGAGACCCTGAACACCCTGTAGACCCTTCCCTAAAATACCAAATAAATAAATATGATTTTCTTGTTTTATGCTCTTGTTTATTACTTAGAAGCTCTGTGTGTATGTACATGAAATTTTTGATGTATGCCACAAATTTGGTATATAGACACTTAAAAAGTGATGGGGTAGCATATTTCATAAAAATCAAGAACCCTTTTGTGCAGACAAGCTGTAAAATCACTGTGTTTAACTGAACTCAGTAAAAGTTGGGCATTCTGTCTCCAAAACATAGCTATGATTTGTTGAATTCCTCTTTCATCAAATGTTAACTTTGGGTTGAAATGTAAAAAAAAAAAAAAAAAAAAAAAATGGTCACATCACTCTGGTGTTTTTTTTTTTGTGGGTCTAGGGTTTGAACTCATGACCTCACACTTCCCAGGCAGGCACTTGTGCCATAGAGCTATCTCCCCAGCCCCTTACATCACTCTTGATATTTGACATTTTAAAGTAATTTCATTAGATCATTCACATTCAGCTATGAATTATTGAAAATTGTTCTACTGTAAACAGATTTTTGCATGATCTTTCTTTGAATTAGAAGCAAGTTGCATGCCATTCCCTTGGAAGGAGATAAATGTATTCTACGCTAAAATATACAAGGATTCTGGCACTGTGTTTTCTCTGCATTGTATTAATGAATGCTTTTTGTTTAGTTCTACATCTGATAATTGGAACAAATTTGAATTTTGAATAGGGCCAAGTTTAACAGTGTTCATTTGTAAAGTGAAGCCATCATTCAGAAATCATTTTCAGTATTGTTTCCACCCCAGCACACTTGAGAAAGGAAATAGACCCATCAGTTGTAGTGACTTCCCAGTGACTACAGTACCTACAGAGCGGAGGGTTTGGCCCTCTGGAGTTACCTCCAGAGGTGACACATAGGTGTCCAGGAACCCACTGTGCTATGGCTGATTCACAGTAGAGGATGAATTGGTGTTTGAGAAGTCCCTACAGAGGATTTTGATAATCCTTTGCGTTCTTATTCTCTAGCATTTCCCATCCCACAGTAGAGTACATACCTAAACAGTTCCTTATCCAAGAATTATCGTTTTATAAAAGTGTTCATTTTGCTGCCCAAGGGCATAGCTCTTTAGAAGTTCTAACAAACTTCCAAAAATATGTCCTGCAGCATTGTCCTTATTCTTACAGTTTAAAAATTGTAGGAGTTCACAGTCAGAATGCAGAAAGATGCTAAGAAAAGGTGTGTTTGAAGGTCGAGGTTGCCTTTTCAAGGGAAAGAATGATGGCTGAGTACCCATGGATAGGGAGCCAGGTCTGTGAAGTAGTTGCCTTCTTCCAGCATCCACTTGGCATTAAAGACTGGAAGCCCAAATTTATTAGTCTACCTAGACAGTTGGAGAAACTAGGGTGACAGTCTCCCACCAACCTCACAGGAAACTGAGAAATGAACCAAAGTGTGAATTGTGCTGTTTTCCAGTAAAAGCTGAACTACTTAGGAGTGCTCGGATCTGCTAATCAAAGCATCGTCCTGCTTGCATAATTACTAATGGGAAAGCCAGATTATAGTAGACTGATTGTTTTCATGACAGTAGATCTCATGAGGGAAGTTGGGAAGTTAGAAATAATCTTAATATCTAACGGCCTCTGACCGTGGTGCCTGACACATCCATTTTGACTCCAGAAAAAGAAACTGTGTGTGTCATACAAAGTCCCTCACCTGTGAGAGTAGTCTCGCTGCATCACCAAATTGTCATTCTGCAGTTTGCTTTTATATGGCCAAAATACAGCCTTTTATGAAAGTGCAGTTGGATAGGCTGCATTCTGCAGTCGCTTGCCATTATGTCCCATCCTTCTTCATCAGATTTGGGTGATTGTCATCTTTTGAGCCTTTCCTACTCATCCCTGTCACCTGCAACTCATTTTTTCAAGTTGGAGCTTAGATTTTATCTTTCTGTCAGGTTCAAGGGCTAACATTTCTAGCTTTCTGGTGTCACATTTGTGTCTGTTTATTGAAAAAAGTTCCAGAAAACCACAAACTAATCTTCTAGAGATCCCTTCTTGGCACATCATTATATATATTTTTAAGTTTAGTTAGTACACATGGAGTTTTTAGAGTTCCCTAAGTATCAATGGCTGAACAGATTTTGAAATATAAATTTTATACTTTGAGGCTTTAAAATTTTTTTAAAAGATTGTTTATTTAGTGTAGGGTCTTGCTACACAGCTCGGACTCAGTGATCCGCCTGTCTCAGCCTCCCCAGTGCTGGCATTACTAGCATGTGCCAAGTCTAGTTTTGGTGGCCTGCTCGACACACCCAGTATTCCAGGCTGGCACAACAGGTAGTACCAGGGATTGAACCCAGGTCCTTGCACTTGCCAGGCAGCACTTAGCCCACTGAGCTATCTCCCCAACGCTGGAGGTTTTAAACTTTGATTAGACAATTTTCTTATGAATATACATACTGCTTTTGAATAAATTTGTGTATAGTTAGGGAAGAAATTCCTTATTCTTAGCAGCTGAGTTTTCCTTTAAGAAACTGTTAAAATTCTGAGAGAGAAATGCGTTATACATTTGGACAAAGCAGGCAGTCAGACACAATATAAGTAGCTATCCGTTTAGCAATTGTGAAATATAATTTCTTCAAGTTATCCTACAAGAGTAATTAAGAACACAAAAGAGATGTGTATGCTGTCTGGTTTGTTATCATTGCAATATCTTGAAACAAGTCAGTAAAACTGATCTCATGGATTCTTGTTATCTAATGTTTATGTCAAAAGAAGATATCAGCTAAGTTTCTATTTTTAAAAATTTTACTTTTAGCCAAGTAATACACACCAAGAGGATAGTGAGTAAATACATCACGTGTACAACTTTAAAAACTTTATATAAATATATTTATTAGGGAGCTTATGTTTTTCAAAAATTAATGTTTATTCTCCCTTTCCCAAATTGAAATATGCTAAGTGAAATTCTTCTTGTTGAGATGGGTGGAAGCCAAATTTCTTTTAGGTGAATTTCAGCTGCTGTTGGAGTTGCCTGTGTTCTGTATGAGAGAGTCCTGCTCTGTGCTTGTGGTTTTTCATCTCAGTTCTAGAGTTGTTTGTACCCACAGCACTCCTTAACGTAAGACAAAGGAAGTAGTTTTAATATTTTACTTTGAACAGCTGAGAAACACAGTCGGTGGTTGCCACCAGCAGAAATGTACCTATAAGCTAATACTTCGGTCTAATCCTTGTATGTAGTAATTCTACATGCTTAGAGTTCACTATCCATAAATTTCAAACAGAGGAAAAGCTGGTTAAATTCAAGTATCTGGGCATTTGTACTTGGAGGCTCAGACAAAGTATTTGAAGGACCTTTAAATACAGATAGGCTTGTGGGTACAGGGAGATTTAGACTTGGGAGAAACAGTGTGGTTGAATGCATGCTCTAGCACCCCTCAGTTCTCTTCTGTTGAGAGTGGCCTATCGAAGGTGTGATTTAGGGTATTAAGTTCTCTCTTTCAGGAAGCTTTCTGTTGTTCCTCAGATTTTTTTTTCCCCCTAGAATACTGGAAGAGTAATGCGCATGTCATTCTAAAACATTTTGTGACCTAGTTTAGGTCTAAGTATACTTTCTTACTGGCAAGTTCCACAGAGGATTTAGGCTTTACTCCGACAACTAAATGAACTCAAATGTATACTGAATGTAAATTGCTTTGAAGGCTGCGGATCCCAAGTTAATAGATTCTGGACCTTGTTTTTCCTTTCATGAGCCAGACATTCCTTGGATTTAAGGATAGGTTTAAATTAAAGAGTAGCAAATTGCTTCCCTCTTTGGAAATAAGCAGAATCAACCTTCTGATAATAAAGTATTTCTTTAACATGTCAAGACAGTTACTGAGGAAAGAAATGATGAAGGAAAATGGGGATAACGTACTCAAAGACTCTTGAGGAAGGGCAGTATAGCTAATAAAAGGACAGTTGCCCTTCCCCATATGACTTGAAAATAATGAGACAAAAGCAAAACAAAAAGATGTCATATTAGAACTTACATGACCAAATAAATCTTGTCCCATGGGAGTCAGTCCAGTTTTTGTAGCTTTACCCTAATTGAACAGAACGTTTTCAAACTTTTCTGGAATTGCCTTCAGAACTGTTTTTACTTGCCAAGCCAAAACATCTACATCTTCTTGGACCTAAAAGAATATTACTCAGCCATGTCCACACACACACACACACACACACACACACACACATTTATCAGAGTTGGCTCACGATGTTTCTAAAAATGCACTGCACTTTCTTATATGACAGTTTAATATTTTTATTCATTTATTTGTTCATTCAATATGGTTAAGTGCCTCCAAGAGGAATGTGATGGTAACAGAGGAGTTACTGGCTCTGGCAGTGAGAGAGTGCAAAGGAAATGGTGTCATGGGGAATGTTCACCCTGGACAGAATCTTCGCTGATGAGTAGAAAGTCACCAGATGGACAGAGAAAAGAACAGCTTTCTAGGCAGCCATAACAGCTTGTATCAGGGCCCAGAGTGAGGACCAGAAGCTGCAAGGATGGATTTAAAAAGTTAAAAGATGAGGATGGAGTGATAAGTAAGGGCAAGATTCAATCAGCTTCATTTTTTCTTAAACATGGTTTGCAATTTTTAGTATTTAGTGAACTTTTTTGTTACATGTATACCCAACTCTTTTTCTTGGCTTTGGAGTTTAAAGTGGAATTATTTTCAGTTTCTTGATTTTTTTTTTTCATATGTGCAATATCATTTTCTACCTTGATTTCTGCTTCCTTCAGGGATTCTCTTTGGCTTGTTTCTTGTCTCTGTGGCCTCCAACACTGTCGCACCAGGATCCTAGTAACTTCCGAAACTTGGTCTATACCCAAAGCTGTCATTGCGTCTTTTACAGTTATTGCAGGGCATTGCCGCCCAACCGCCATGAACCTCACACATTAATCTTTATCTGAATAAACTCACTGGTTACTCTTCAAATCTTTTTTCTCTTCTTCTTACCTGGAAATCACACCGTCATGTACATGTTGCCTAAACTCTAAAATTTTACCCCTACAACTTTTTTCCCCCTTTACAACTTTTATAGCCTGGTTTATCACCAGATTCTCTGGATCCCACTTTCTGTCAGTTGCTGTGCATCAAGAACTTCTAAAATACAGTTGTAACTGTATTTTATTTTTATTTTTATTTTTGTAGTAATGCTTCTAGGAATTTATTGTAAGGTAATAATCAGTGTTCAAAGAACAAAAAAGGCTTAGGTTACATATAAAATACAATTTAAATCAAACTGTAAAATGAAGATGGATTTGCGAAAGCAGTCTCGTTAAATTGCAAGATGTTGTATAATATGTGATTTAATTTTTGCTTAATAACAGTAGAAATAAGCTAAGAAGAGCAGACATCTTCTCTCACTGTCCTTGACGAAAAGTGCAGATGCCTAGTAAATGTGTTAGTCGTGTGGGTCTCTCTGTGGGCTTTTCTCTGTCCAGACTTATTTGGGCTTTTGCAAACATTTTGTACTTGTTTTCAGGCAATATTTTTCAGACAGCAAAGCTGCCCATAGATAGCACTGTGCACTGTGAAATCCTGTGATTCTTCACAGGGCCTGTAAGATCGTTTCTAGTCATTAGCTTAGATCACCAAACCACATATAATTTTGTGTCTGTGTACTTTTCCAGCTCTTCACTTCCCATTTTCCAAGATAATCACCAACTCATGCCGAATATCCACAATTCCCCAAATACATGAATTTTCCTGCATACCTACATACCTTTGACATACTTTTCCTTCTTGCCAAGACCATGCCAAACTTACTTGTTTACGTGGCAAATTCCAAACTGTCCTCTTGAGACTCGGCTCCTTCCACATAGGCACAGTCAGATGCCTCTTCTCCAGGGCCTCCGACAATTCTCGAACTTTTTTACAACACTTTAATATATGTGGACTGATTGTGCATGTGGTCTGTGGAGTTAATGAGGACAGAGACAGTATATTCTTCTGGCTTCAGCTATCACTGGACAGCTGAGCCAACTTCTATGTATCTTTATCTCAGCGCTTCCCAATGTTGGTCTGAGGCCTAGTACTGATTTTCCATCATCTCTGATGCTGTCAGAAAAATAGCCCCTGTGGTGAATTTTTGGGAAAGCTAAATGTATTCGCATTCGGGGTGTTAAATGTGCTTTCTCTTACGAAATAGTGGTGATGGTAGATGGTAGGGTGTCTTTAGTTGGCAACTTTCTTTCAGAGCTCTGAAGTTGTTGGAAAGTTTACCGTTCCCTGAAAACCCAAGGTCTGGGAACACTGCTGTATCTCATGGGGTGGCGGCACCAAGTCCCCAAAGTCAAAAGCCTGTGAGTCATCCTTGGCTTCTCCTTCTTTCCCATCCCTCCACCCCCGCCACATTCAGACACTTAGCAAGTCCTGCCAATTCAACCTCCTAAATATTTCTGGAATCTGTACTCTCCTCTCCATCCTCTCTGCCAATTCCTTAGGACAGGCCCTCTTTATTTTCCCTGTATTACTACAGCAACAGTTGCCTTTCTGGTCTTCTTGCCATTTTCCTCTTACCCATGGCACCAGATTGAGCTGCTTAAAAAATCAAAACATAAATACTGGTTTTCTAAAGGATAAAAGTTTTTATGATATACAGGATTTCTCTCTGCAGAGACTTCTTGTAGTCTTCTTACTCATGCTTTGACCTGGTGCAAATAACCTTTCTCTGCCACTTGCTTGGGTAATGCCTGATACTCTACCATTTCCCTACAAGTCTGGATTGGGATCTGCTCTTTAGCTCTCTTAAAGTACCATGTGTTTGATCTTGTAGCATACGTACACTGCTCAGCTTTTATAGAATACCTGATACTGTAATTGTCTTTTAATGTCTGTCTTCCCTGCTAAACTTTAATCAACTTAAATTTTGTTTTATTCATTGATCTTTCCATTTCTCACATTCAATATAATGCTTAGGAAAAAAAAATAGCTAATATTTGTTGGTTAAATGGGTTTGTTTAGAGTTATGACCAGGTAGAAGGTTCGTGAATGACAGTGAGAGATGAGCACACAAGTGTTCAGAACACAGGAAAGTGGGTAAGAATAGACAAGATGGTTGAGTACCTGAATGCATGAAGTGAGAGTAGGTAGAGAAATATCTACTAGTTGATTAGACACGTGGGGAAATGTTAGAATCTAGAATTTCTTAAATGTTTCTAGACTTAGAAAGTTGATTAAATAGTGATGTGGTTGAACAGGAGAAATGAATGAACTCTGTGCTGGAACTCTTGTGTTCTGAATACTACCTGCAGATGTCCAATAGATAACTAGATGTGGAGTTCGGGGAGAAAACTGTGGACAAGACAGATTGAAAATTCATTAGCCTCTAGGTATTCTTGGAAATTTTGACCTTAAAGGAGATAATTACCTGTTGTTGTTGTTGTTGACAAGACAGATTGAAAATTCATTAGCCTCTAGGTATTCTTGGAAATTTTGACCTTAAAGGAGATAATTACCTGTTGTTGTTGTTGTTGTTGTTGTTGTTTTGTTGATGATGATGATGACGATGATGATGATGATGATGATGATGATGATGATGATGTGTTTGAGTCTTGCTGATACAGGTGCAGCATTGGGTGAGAGAATAGAATCATGAATCAAGGAGCAGAAAAGAGGTGTGAAGATTTCTAACTTGAATCCCATTTCTTTGCTTTGTCTCTGCTCTGTGACTCTGCCCAAATTAGTCTCTGACTCTTAGCTTCTTTATCTGTAAAATGAGAATAGCAATACATAATTGACACAGTTATTGGAAGGATTTGCATTTATAAAGAGAGTTTGAATTAATGAAGTCCCTGATACAATCCCAGGCTAATGATAGGTACTCTTACATCATAAATTAGAATATTCAAAAAGTATTCCTTACGATATGAAGTCGGTTTCAAAACAAGGAATGTCTTAGTGGCCACTCTGGAGGTTAGTTCACATCTCACTCAGACTTGTAACAATCTGGTTTGAATTTATCTCACTTACCTTTAATAGTTGTCTCAGTTACTCTTCTTCCGTTGCTAGAACATACATCTGATGCTCAAAATGATGGAAGGAAAGGTTTATTTAGCTCACAATGCCTGGAGGTTTCAGTCCATACTCAGCTGGCTGCAAGACATAGCGGCACATGGCAGAGAGCAAGCTTTCATGGCAGCAGCTAAGAGCGAGAGAGCAGCTAGCTAGCCTCTCTCCCTTCCTTATGTTGTAATGCTTATTACCAGCCCCAGGGCAGGCGCAGCATCCACACCCACAGTAATCAGTCACAAACTCCAGAAGCTGTCCCGTGACTGCAGGAGGCTTTGGGGGGACACCAATACCTAAACCATAACAATAGTATATAAATTTTCCTTTCCTCTTCATGCCGTTATTGTCATAAATTATATGTTTATATATTTATGGCCTTTAACATAAATTTGTAGTTATCGTCATATGAACGATTTTTATAAATCATATAAAAATAGTTATAACCAAAATGTAGGAGCTTTATATCTGTCTCCATACTTAGATTTTGTTTTTATTCATGTCTTTGACATTACTGTCTCTTGCCCTTTCATTTTAGACCAAAGGACTCTTATTAGCATTTTTGTTTGTATAGGGATATTGTAATTTCTACTTCACTGTTGTAGCATAGTTTTACTAGATGAAGAATTCTTGGTCAATGATAATTTTCTTTCATCCTTTAAGAAAACCCTACTGCCTTCTGCCCTCCATAGGTTATGATGAAAAAAGGTTTTTAATCGTGCTGTGTTCTAGAATCTCTGTCTTTTGTCTTTGCATAGGTTGATTATAATGTGCTGGGTGGATGTGATCTTTTTTGTCTTAAGCATATGTATCTAGTAAGCCCCAAAACAAACCATCATAATAATCGTGCTGAATTTAATAATAATAATTTAATGATATTTATAGTGCTTCTGTCAGTACGTAGTACTTAAAAAGTTAAAAATATGCATTGCATGCTATTAAAAATTGCATTAAAATTTTAATTCAAAAAAATCTTGGGGTCTTAAGTAAGACTCAGATACTCAAAATATTGACTTGTGTGGAATACTCAGTTGCCTAATAAGAGTCCTAATATGAGGCATTCTGTTATTCTTTATAAAAGAAGTCTGCCGTGAGGGAGATAGAGTTGCAAGTATGTTTATAAATTCATGCTTTTAGTTTTGTTTGTTTGTTTGTTTGTTTGTTTTTGCGGAACCAGGGATCAAACTCAGGACCTTGCACTTGCCAGGGAAGCACTTGTGCCCCTGAGCTATCTCCCAGGGCCCTTCATACTCTTAGTTTTTGACCACTGTTAAGACCATAAAATATTTACCTTATCTGACATATTGCAAAAATAAATTTCAAAACTAAAGTTGACTTTCATAGATACAGCAAATCATACTTTAATTTTACCAAGTTTTTACACCTGAACAAAACAACCCATGCACTTATTCTTGTGTTTACCCATTGATAAAGATAACAATTCTTTTAAATTCTGACTGTATTGAATTCTAAACTTTCACTGTAGGATTTCATTAGTG